>CABFVX010009493.1:0-18170 GCA_902151425.1 Timema shepardi
TTCTTACGTTTTAACTAATATTATGCATTTTTAGTGATCCCAAATAAATAAATATGAGTTGACCAATCTCTAAATACACAATTTTGAACATGTGTATTTTCTACAAAATATTTACTATTCACAAACACAATTAACATTTATATTTTAAAAAGTTTTATTATTTTTTATTGATAAATTATGTTTTTCATATTGTTGCCAGACAGAACCAGATTATTATACAACTCAACTTAATCTTGCAACTACCAATAGGGCCATAGTTCATTCTATTATAAAACAAGAGAGAACCTCCCATCCATCATCCAGTGGTGTGCGCGAAGAGATTGGTTTTAAGGAAGAACTGTGTTTTAATGAAAGTTTAAATATTGATGATACTGAAAATAAATCATTGGAGTTTAGTCACATAACGGATGAAAACAATAAAAATTTGGGATTCCAAGTAAAGGATAACCAATTAAAGAACTAATTTATTTTAGGACATAAATCCTAATCTTTCTCAAAAGGATAGGAACAAATACAATTGTGATGATTATAACAAGACTTTTACTAAAGAAAGTTTCGCTGGCAGGGAACAAAGACCTCACAAATGTGATGTTTGTGGTAAAAGTTTCCATAGAAAGGGTGGTCTTAGTGATCATCTCCTCACTCACAGTCAACAAAGACCTCATAAATGTAATGTTTGTGGTAAAAGTTTCAATATGAAGTGCTATCTTAAGCAACATATCCTCACTCACAGTCAACAAAGACCTCACAAATGTGATGTTTGTGGTAAAAGTTTCAAAGAAAAGGGCAGTCTTAGCTATCATCTCCTCACTCACAGTCAACAAAGACATTATAAATGTGATGTTTGTGGTAAAAGTTTCAATATAAGTGTATCTTAAAAACATCTCCTCACTCATAGTGAACAAAGACCTCACAAATGTTATGTTTGTGGTAAAAGATTCAATATGAAGTGCTATCTTAAGAATCATATCCTCACTCATAGTGAACAAAGACCTCACAAATGTGATGTTTGTGGTAAAAGATTCATTAGAAAGGGCAGTCTTAGTGATCATCTCCTCATTCACAGTCAACAAAGACCTCATAAATGTGATTTTTGTGGTAGACGTTTCATGAAGAAGTGCAATCTTACGACTCATATCCTCACTCACACTCAACAAAGACCTTATAAATGTGATGTTTGTGGTAGAAGTTTCAATATGAAGCGCAATCTTAAGACCCATATCCTCACTCACAGTGATCAAGATCTCACCAATTTGATTATGTGATTAAGGATTCATAATTAAGTGCTGTCTAAATATTAATTTCACTATTCATAGACGACAAAGACCTCTCAAATGTGATATATATAGGACAGGTTTTTATACGAAGCACCGTCTTAATTGACATTTCCTTACTAATAGTGCACATCCAGGCTAAAAATGTGAGGTTTGTGGCAAGTGTTTCTATATAAAGAAATATCTTATAAATCATCTACTTACTCATAGTAGCTTTAGACCTTACAACTGTAACGATAGTGGAAAGTTTCAAAAGGAATGACAGTTTTAAAGATCATCTCCTTACTCATAGTGACATTCATTAAAAAATATAATGTTTGTGCCAAGTGTTTTAATAGAAAGCCGGATTTTTAAAGACAAACTCAGAATCACTATTCTCCTGGTTCTTTACTTGAAGTTCCAGGTCTTTTTACAAGTCTACCAATAATCCTATAGCCCAGCCAAATTTATGTATTTATTTAAAAGTACGTAATTATGGGATATCAACTTACAACAGTCTTATTTAGCAATTATGTGTTTCTACCCGTGATATATTTTATATTTAGATTATCCCGTTGTCACATGTATGAAACACCATTCATATATCTTAGATCTTGCTCGTTGCCCATTTTATATCCCACAAAAAACTCTTTGGTTTTAATAAACAGTGAATTTGGAATTCAAAGTTGTACACAAAACTATAGTGTGTATATCTATCAATAAATGTATTATTAAATGATCTATATTATTTAAGTATAAACCTATTGAACACCATGAATTCTGAATATTTAATTTTCAAAGAATTTCGCTACAAAATTTTGTTAAATTTGACCCATACATTTTATAGTTATGATGAAAACCTAATTTGGACACACTAAAAAATGCCAACTATTTAAATCTAAACAGAATTTTACCATACTGGGTCAATCAAATAAAGTAATTGCAATAAATTGCATATTAGTTAGCGGTAGTTAGAAAGAACCATTAATACTAGAAGAAAGTAGTATAACCCATCGCAGAAAACTAACCAAAGTAAATAACAAATCTGTAAATACATTAAACTGCATATTAGTTAAAGTGGTTGTAATAGCTTTGTCCAATATATTACTATTATTATTTTTGTTATTATTATTATTATTATTATTATTATTATTATAGAAAAGCATCTTACAACCTATTCGGGTTGTACACACTTACGCTAATTTGTAATGTAATGGATGACTTACAGTTTAATGTGGGATCTGAACGATGGGGAAGGCATTCCACACACTCACAAGTTGTGATTAATTCACTTTTTATCAGAGGTGAAGGAAGGGTTTGGCAATCAGATAAATCTTTTCTGGGACCGAAAATTGAACCTCAGATCTCCAGCACATAAGTCTGACACCTCTCCCGTAGATGACCAGGTAACCTTGACCAATGTAAATACTAACAATAGTTTATCTACATATTGTGTTAAGTTATCTATTTTTTCACATTTAGTTAAACTATCATCTTAATCATCATCATCATCAACAACTGTTTTCATCTTGTGGCCTATTCATGTTCTAAAAATAAAATTTTCATTTCTAGTTGTACAAAAATAAACCTCTTTGACCACCTTCGATTCAGTAGTTGGCATATTTCTGTCACTTGTACAATTTCTATAGAATTGTAAGAAATTGTATATTTAGAAAACAAATAGCCAAATCTATTATAGTTGTTTTTATGAGGTATCTGTGTTAGCTGATAGCGCGTGATCTTAATAAACCACACATTAATTTTAAAACCACCATCTAATTGACCTCAATCATATCTTTCCCAAAAGACACATTACTATTCAGAGTGAACAAGGAATTAAATATTGAATAAGTTTAAAAACAAATACATATTAATACTCATATTAGTATAAAAATAAAGGAACTGTTATCAACATTTTATTATCAATACAGATTCATATATGTGCATCAAGTATTGTATTAAAAATGTACGTATTTCCTGCATACAACTTTTTATGTAAATATAAATGAATTTAGGTTTTTTATCTTACGCAGATATCTAGTCTTTATCTGCTGCTAACTGCCTTCCTGAAGTGCGTATCTGTTTTCTGAATATCTGTATCAATGAATCCCTAACTTCTTTAAATTGGTATTTATTAATATAAAATATGTTTTAAATATGTCATCTGGTTCGTGGTCGTACATTAAGTGGTGGTATTCACTAACCGATTCCCTTTTTTTGTATTGGGTGAATCCACTTAGTTCTTTCTGATAACGAGTACCAAATTACCAGTTCATCATCGCTACTGCTGGAGTATTCATTGAACCAATTCACACAGGATAAAAACCCACGTTCACACCAAGTCACTCGGGGGGACATCTTGAATTACACTGACACAGAAAAAGTCCTGGGGTTGCTATACAAGCTATATAGCCCGGAGGTGCGAATTGTACTTAGCAATGGCGTACGTTTGTGGACGAACACTATGCCCGGTGTGCAATGGCCAACAAGCTTCCATTTGACTCCGCTTTGCATTTAAAAAAAATGACCTTCGCACACCGCTATTTCTCATACTTCTAAATGGTGCATGATTAATGCTCACCTGCACCAGTGGCCAAGTGGACTAAGATGCCAGTATCGCATTGCACTCAATTGCTGTCGATAAGGAGGTTGAGGTAGCTCAAGATATAGATGTGTGGTGTAATTTTGTAGACGGGGAATAATGTTATAAATGACCTGAGAAAAAAGGACGTAAAGGTGAGAATTGAATTGAGTTAGCTCAAAATAGATATTTATGGTGTACTTTTGAAGATATTTCCACGAACTTTCAATTTCCTTTTAGCAACCAACGAATGACTGGATGACAAATAATAATATATTCAATTGTTCACTCTGTTTACAAACAATGAGCATAAGTAAATCCTGGACAAGTTGGCAGCAGTGTAACTAATACTTATGTTATATTTTCTCTATGTGTTTAAGAGTTCTACTATATTACCAACTGCAGTTGAGTTACAAATTTCCAATGGGTCGTTCATAAACCACTTAACGCTTTATTGTGGAGAGAAAGGGGTGAAGGTAGCTCTAATGTCTACACGTTACATAGGGGGGAAGGTGGAGTTTATCAAATGAATATGCTACCGAAGAGCGCGGGTACATAAAAGTGCGAGCGAAAAGAAGGTACAAAACAGCGCAAACGATCAGTGAACAAAGAATGCAGGAACATAAGAGCGTAGTTCTTAATTGCCGTCAAAGGTCTAGTGTCTGTTTCCTTTCTTTTGTTTTGTAGCATTGGACGATATAAGAGAGACGTTAAAACAAAACAAATAGAAGAGACTTACTGCATTCGCCTGTCGACTGGGCCTGCGGGGAACAACGGCGCAACACCTACGGACTAACATTCACTAACCCGGGAGAACAAGACACTAAGAGCGCGTGATGTCTGGCAATCTAAGCGACGCCTAGGCCTGGCTGGGCATGCGCAGTGACTAACCTCCGTTACGAGAATGTTCCCGAAGCACAGCATGCTTGCATTTTTGTTCTATTTTGTCCAGAATGTATCCTACCTCTTCTCCTTTCGTCCTCTACTGAGTTTTGTATATATTCAGCTTTCTGTATCGATAACGTCACAATTGGGCCTGCGTCTTAATAGGGTTAACATAAGTTCCGGCTTTCTGCGTTTAAAAAAATGTAAGATCTAGATTCTATTTTGGCTTATGAAACCTTTCATTTACTTTAATATTTTTCTAAATTCTCTTTTCGGCCACACTTTTAAAAAACTGCTAAAATTACGATCTAATGGTTAGGAAAATTTCTTTACTCTTTTTTATATAACTAGGTCTTTGCGCCTTATTAACGATAATGTCATTTATATTACGATAGGTTGGATAATTTTTTGGTAATAATGTATTTAAGAATTTTTGATAACGTTCACGAATACCATTTTCTTGGTCTTGGCGTTAATTTATTACGGATTGTTTTCTGAGAGTAAAGTTGTATCTTAAACAAACTTTTTCGCGCCATTTCTAATGGCTAACTATTTGATATTTAATTATTTTTTTTGTAATACGTTAATTCTTAAGGGATATTTTTCATTGCTAAGTTAAGATGGTTTATTGCCATTTGCAAAGCTCCTTTTATTCTGAGCAAACCTTTTATAGTAGATGTAGGATTTAAATATTTGATATTAAGAATATACAATATTTATAGATTTAGTGTTACTAGAAGGGCGCCTCTTCATGATAGAGGTATTGTTTACTTCATTGAGTTACCTTTTTATGTAGCACCATATGACTATGTTTATAAAGCCTTTAATTAGTCTCGCGTACACAATACGCATGTTAAGAAAACAATGTTAACCCTTATATGGAGAATTTCATTGGTTTCGAGTCATTATGTTGTTTACATATATTATATTGTATACTCTGAGTCAAACTGTTACGCAACTATTGAGCGTTATTAATAAATATCAATCTTTCTTGATCTGTTTTGTATCTTTCTGATATATGCCCCATTATTACCAAGGAAAGTTCGCCCAATACTTTGGGTTTTATATGAACTTTAGGAAGGCTGCAGTCTCTTGCTGTCTGGTTGAGATAGAGGTTCACATTTATAATATCCACAACTGGTTCGAGGGTTGCGAATTGTGGGACTGTAATGTTTGTGTTTAGCATTTACAACCTAGAACTCCTCGGCACTCGCTCTGGGTTAAACTCCCCCCATCTTTTTAATTTTTATGCTTTTCTATGTGTTTTGTTGGCATCTGCCCTTTTTGGATGCTACAGTTTGGTGGCAGTAATGCGTAGGATACTGGAACTAACTTCACCCTTTGTAACCTAACTGTCCTCTAACCTAACCTACCCTAAAACTCGATGGCGGTAACTTGAAAGCCACGCTGAGGCTGCTTGCACAATCTCTAAAATTGCTACCCAATTAATCACAGACCTCCTTGTGCTGTTATGAAGAGTAATGAGGTCACTAAACACTTGCGTGATTTGTACAACTCTACACTTGAGTTTATTGTGCCTGCTTTATTTTGGAACCACTAGGTTGTGTAGTTTTGTACCTGTGCTCTTCGGGGCAGCAACACATCAAATTGTTAATTAACACAGATCTTTTACTCAATTTCAAATATTATTATTCGTGTTTTCACCTTTAGAGATAACTTCGGACATCTTTGGCATTGAAAATCCAAGTTTAGCACTTACCTTTTTTTTAACAATATTTCGAATGGTCATAGGTGGCATTGTTTGCTCGAGATTACGAACGCCAAGCCCATTCGATAACACATATTTTCATGTGCCTGAATGTGACATGTTTATATTCATAGCACTTGCTAAGACTTGTACAATCTGTGGACCCCATCACGTGCTTTTAGTTGGATAACGGCTGTCTGTCAAAGTGACCTTAATTTACAAGTATAGTTGAGCTTAAATATAATTTAGATTCCTACTGCACATTATTTTACATAGGCCATGGAGTCTTAAAAGGATGTTGTAGTTAAATGAAACGAAGCAAATATACAGAATTTATCTCAAGGCGAGTGTGAGGAATCCATCAATATTGTTATCTCTTCGTACCAGCAGCATTTATGAAATGGAAAGCGTCTAATATCCTTAATTTTTTTCAAAAGGTAGGTATATTTAAGCCTATACCTTCTCCCTTGTGATACATCTTTCTGTGTGTGTGTGTGTGTGTGTAAATAATTGCAATTATTATACGTCAGCTACAGTTTGCACATGGTCTAAGTTGTCTATCTCAGTAGACTAAATGGTAAATGACTGGGAGCTTAGGTTCTAATTCCAATCAGGTCTATTAAGGGTTGGATTGTTCCAATACACAAAAAGGGTGACAAAATGAACTGCAGCAGCTACCACGGAATCACTCTCAACATTTGCTACAGGATCCCGTCAATCTTATTCCTTGACATAATCCAGCCAATAGCAGGAGTACTTATCAGATAATACCAGTGTGGATTCCAACGGGTCGGTCCAAAGTGGATTGCATCTATATACTTTGGAAGATCACCGAGAAGATGTGGGAGCATTACAAAGACTTTCATGTGCTTTTCGTGGAATTCAAGAAGGCATACAACTTTATTCACTGAGAGATCCTATTTAGTTGCCTGATTGAGTTCGGAGTACCAAAGAATCTCTTAAGCCTGTTGAGAGTCTGGTTGAGGGAGACTAAAGGCAAGGTGAAAGTTGGAAAGCGACTCATAGAGAGCTTCGACATCGTTATGGGGCTGAGGCAAGGAGATAATATGCCACCAGTGCTGTTCAACCTCGAACTGGGTGAGATTTTACTGCAAACGTTCCGCGAGAATTTTTATGGGATCCAAATTGGAGGTCAAAACATTACACACCTGTCCTACGCCAATGATGTCGCCCTGTTCGTCAGAGCCAAGGAGTAGCTGATGTGGATGATTGAAGCTCTGGAGACAGCTGCAAACAAGATCGGGCTTCTTGTGAATGAAGCGAAGACCAAATATATCCAGCTGAATTGGAGACATACTGGTACAGGTAGGTAAATACAAACACTGACAGTCGGGAGCTGAACATTCAGAAGGGTATGTGAGTTCGAATACCTGAGGATCATTTTTACAGAGGATGCGTCGTGAAAGATAGAGATAACGAGATGATCCAAGCTGGAATTTGCAGCTTAAACAGTCTCAGTGAATTGCTCAAGAGGCGCAGCATACAAGGCTGGTCACACTCCAACAGTACAAGAAGCTGATATAGCCCTTTGTGCTGTACGGCAGCGAGACCAATAGTGTCCGGAAACAGGACTACAACGACCTCCTCTTTTTTGAACGGATAGTTTTACGGAGGATATTCGGTCCGATACAAGACGCGACCACGGGAGAGTGGTGAATCTGGTACACTCGCACGCTGGAAGAAATGTACAGCAGCCCGAACATCGTGACCTAATGAGAATCAAACGCCTCGTGCGAACAGAGCATGTCTCGAGGATAAACTCCCATCAGTGGCCCGTGAAGCTACCAACATTTTTTTCCTGTGGAAGGAGAGCAGAAGTTAGGCCCACGAATAAGTAGAGCTAGTGAAGAAAAAATACTTGTAGTATTGCACTTCCCCTGAGCGTGATCAAGTAAAAGTAAACAGAAAGTAAAGTTTTCATCCTATAAGGTAGGGAAATCAAACTTTCGGCCCGATTCATGATTCCTAGCGTCCCGTGGATCTTTTGATGAACCACCATGCACTGAGACCTTATCCTTATTTTATATTTATATATATACCTATATATATACTTTAAATATTATATATATTATTTGAAGTATTTAACGTTTATTCTTTGATCTCTGAACCATCAGATTATAAATTGTGTGCTGATATAATAATTAAGTTCAAAATTTAAATCTAGAACACACACAATATCCAGCCCTCTGGTGGTTAATTAATCACGGAAGAAGAAACGCATATTTCACCTATGAATTATGATGGATTTTTTGGCCATGCCAGGAATGTAACCTGACACCACTACCGTAGTTCTTTTGTTAACATTTGTCAACAATTAATAATAAAATAATCTTGACACAACTTCAACCTAACATACACTATTGTTGAAAATAAAATATTTTGTTTAGGCCTTGCATATTGTCAATTGTTTTTATTTTGTTATCATTTGAACTGTGTGTATTGCTTTGTGTGTTTAGTGGTTATTCGTGCTCAGTGCACAGTTTTACCGCCATTTATGTCACTCTTTGTTTGTATCTCATTTAGCAAGATGTAATACTTTTCCATCTCACCGTGTCGTATCAAAGTCCATCAGCAGCCAGCTACATTTTAGATAGGTCGTCATATAAACATTGCATACAGTGCTATATGACGTGTTTATATTTCTCAAATATATTATCAAAGCCTTGAGTTCGAGAGTTTATTTTGACCACCAAAGATTATACAGTCCAGTTCACTTTAGAACGGATTTTATAGTTTTAAAAAGTCAAAAATGGCAACAGCGTTGGCCTGCCCAGTTCGGCTAGTCGGCGATCGCAGACCAGAATGAACCAATGGGTTCCCACTACATATACAATATAGCAATTTGTGATCTGTTTGGGACGTGATTTTCTTCAGGGGGACGTTATAAAATCTCTTGCGCCATAATGGCCTCACAAATTTGAAATAACGATGTTTTCCCTCATCATATATAGGTTCGAGATGAAGAAATGTCCCCCATCCCAATATTTCTTCTTAGAGAAAACTTGTGCTTTGTATTGTGACACGGGTACGAGAAGAGAGATTCACTGGATATGCTTTTATCTTAAAATTGTAATAATAAAATATTATTGGATCAAAATTTAATTTTGAGAAATCTTCGGGAGTAGATGTTTATAGTTTGATGGTGGATAGCTTATACACAAGAGGTGGATCAGTTAGCTCTTTGTGTTAGTTTGTGAATCATGTTAAAGTAAACTAAAGTTTGCTGCAATCAATAGTAGTAGATAGATAATAGTGGTAGCGAATTGTATGAATTTCTTTAGTCATGGCTTAACAAATCAGGAATTCAAATTTCAAATGTTGCCGCGTTTTTATTTAATGGAGTGGGTAGCATGGAGGAAACATCCAATGGGATACAAGCCTATTTAAATATTCAAATCTCCTTCTTGGTCTACACAGTCTTAGATTTGTTCGGACTAGTGGAGGAGTCCTACATTATGCCATTTCCATAAAAAATGACAGTGAGAAAATCTTATACTAAGGGGCGCCAATCTCCACAGTATTACTTAAAAAGGGTAGGAGCCAAGTGTTAGTGGAGTAAGCATAAGGCTCGATAATGGATTATAATGAGTCTGAGAGTGAACCCAGTAGAGTCGTGACAATGGTTTATTTTTACATTCTCTAGGTTCCTAGGAGAGAGAAATATTATGGTAGTCAGTGGCGGCTTGTCACTTTAGAAGCTGGAGGGCCCAGCCTGTTTAATTCATAACTTATTTCTAAATATTATATTTAAAAGAAGACAAAAATTTTGGAATATGTTTTGCTGAATATTAATTTAGTTAAAATAAAAAACTAATATCAAAAACAACATGCAAAGATAAAAAAACAAAATCCCCCAAAGGACGTGGATGTATTGTAGAAACTCTGCAGTGGTGTAATGTGCATAAATATATAGGTGTGTATGTGTCCCATACAAAATTTAGGACATGGTCTACCTAATGATTTCAAAACTCTTTTTTGATCAAGAGTTAATCTTGCAAAATTCGTTGTTTTAAGCACCTGAATTGAAATATGCATATTAAGTCTAGTTACAAAAGATATTAAAACATATAACTCAAATAAACATTATCCTAAAATAACCCTACATAAGATTATTATAAACACACATGCCACACACATCCTCAAGATGCAGGAGCACGCAGGATGACTGACAACAACTATTGCTAGTTCAACCTATACACATTTCACAAGCTTTCAACCTTAGTTAGGGAGTGCGCCTTCAAAAGAAGAATAAGCAATACTAGATAGTTATAGCAGGATGGGGACAATGGCTTAAGGGGAGGGAAGGTTTGGTTTCACAATGTCAGGCGCTGACCGTCGCGTGCCTGACTATACGCCATTTGAAGACAAGAGGTGAAGGGGTGGGAAGGTTTGCTTTTACAATGTCAGGCGCTGACTGCCTCACGCCCGACCGCATTCCATTTTAAAAACATTGCCAGCTATTACATAAACCAAAAACATATTTTTCTTGAAACTCTTATGGCATGATAAAATTGTTGTAGGAGAAAGAATAATAACTTTAAAAGTAACTGGAAATTCGTAGGGATGGGGGGTGCGCTTCCGCGCCTTATAGACGAGCCACCCCTGATGATAGTAAAAAATGTGATATGGTGTATTTATATAATAAAGTCAACAATTCATGATCGCGACAAGCCAAATATATTTTCGCTATGCTGACTGTCTGTGTCTCTGTATTGCCCTAGACCCGAAATCATTTTAGTGATTGCGCTAAAATATTTTATCTAGGGTTTTTATGAGGCTAGCCCAATATTTTTTTCTGTAACTAAACCTGTAACCTTAATATTAAGGGTAGTTTACCAAGGATCAAAAAAAGAAAGCATATATATTTTCTTAAATCTACTAAAACGATTTTGATTAAGATTTGTATCTAGGAACTGTTTGACATTAAAAAAAAAATGACAACTCTCACTTTCCCATGAAGGTACTTTAAATATTCTCGCTTTCCTATGAAAATTATTTTGAGGGTACTTTACATTGGCAGAAATAATCCATTGTGATCTTGTCAGCACTGCTATTTAAGATACGAAAGAGTATCATTGATAAGCTGTAGTACTATTGAAAATAAAATATACTATTTGAAATGTAGTTTTATATTCTGAGCTCTAATCAAATATATATTTTATTCTAGTCTTTGAAATCTGAGATTGATTGTTAGCCTCTTTGGTGAACAGAGATGTTCCTTATTCCTCAATTATTTTGTAACGCTGCATTATTTTATTTATGCTATTTGATGGAGTGTTTCTGCAACATTATAAATTACACATCCTACAACAAGTTTTTAATAAATGTTTCTATTTTAAGATAAAAAAGTAAGTATGTTCTTAGCACCGTACTATTTATTCAATAGATGTGAAGCAAGCAATCCTACCCTTTTATATTTTGTACATCCTCCTCTTCTTTCACGGTCAATTTAGATTTCATGGTGAATCTGAAAGATAACTTTACTGACTTCGTATGACGACGCAAGCATCAGATTATAAGAGTAAGGAGGAGATTCTTATCATTTTGTGGATTTCCGTCAACAAAACAACCGAGTGCCTAGGTTGGTGCTAAAGCAAACCTACTTTCTGAAATACTTGGGATTGATGCCCCAGATAGACCTCATATGATATCCACAAAAGAGCTGACCAGAACCAAACAACAAACAGTGAATTACAGATTGTCGATCCTGTTGAAGACAAGATGTTACGAGCTTGAACATAACTATGTGATTTCATACACGGTACCTGCAATGCAGTTAGGCCTTCTCAAGGTATTTTACCCCTTTCTTATCCATGAGACATATCTAGGCCACCACCTGAAGTAAGTGAAGAAACAAATAAGACTGGAATATATATCCTCAGTGAAGAAAATTATCAACAATGTTCAAACAAGTTTTTCTAGAGAAACTTCCATATGCTTATCTGCGCTTAGAACCAGTTCTCAACCTATATAAGAAATGGATGTTGACTTAAGTACTACAACGACCATTTCCCGTATAAAATGATCCCACCATTCATAACGATTTAGTGAACATAAATTCTCAATACAAATTAAATGTGGGAATTATTACTGCCCAAAAAGTTCAAACAAACCAATATCGTCACCAAAAAAATAGAATTTATTTATAATGCAAAATAAAAAAAACTGCATCTCATCTGTTTTGGTGGCCGCATTGTCCTGTGCTCTACTCTCAACCTAGACTAAACTGCCGATAATGGGAAGATCGAAGTTCGAAATACAGTCGGGTGTATGCTTACTGAGGGTGGTTTTTTATAAGGGTTTCGCAATCTGCCTCCCCGCAAATAAGTGTACATGGCCCATTAATATAACCTTCTTCAACCATTAAACTATTAGTTTACTTAGTACATAAGCATATGAACCGCGCAGGCAGTAAGAATCTCCGTGATAAGATGCTGAAAATGTGCGGATAAACGTGGCACAGTATTTTAGAAGAACACAATCCTGAAAAGTTTTTAACAGAATCCGACCCTTTTTTTAGGGAGCGTAGAATAAAAAATATTGTGAAAACCCAACTAATCGTTTGTCAAGTTTGGCCCCAAATCCGTGGATACAGAACCTTCTTTTTCAGCATACAAATTATTGAGTAACAAACGTTATGGATTTGCCAACAACAACAATTTTGTTAAAAAAGATATAAATTTGTGTTAAACGAGATTAAACTTTGTTGAGTCACCATCGCTGAAAATTAGTCACAATAAAAAATCTAATTTGACATTATTAATCTTATCTGTAGTTTTAGATTTGAGAGATAATACATTTTAGAATTCCTTCTATTCAACAGAAAAGTTTTATAATCATGGTTATGTTTTGTCTATAAAAAGTAATAAAACTTGATGAACATCTGAGGCAGAAATTTTGATCTGTTATCAGCAAAAAACTGTGTAAGATATATATATATATAAACAGGATTTTGCAAGGAATCCCCCGTTTTTTGAAGAACTTTTTTCTTGGAATAATCCTACAATATAGTATTATTTTAGTAATATAAAATACTTTATAGGAGAAACTTACTATTACTGTTCTAGAAGGCTATTTACACTGCCAAAATACTACTATAAAGCGGTATTCTGGTAAGGCCTTCCAAATCAAGATTCCTTAAAAAATGAAGAAAATTTAAAACTTGCTACCATTGAGCTCTATAATGTAATTGAATGGACATACACATGCACATTCCAAGGACAAAAGCGCGAGGCTCAATTGTAACGTCTGCTACTCTGGGGCGGGAGGAGGGGCAGATTAAACGGTTTCTTTAAATGTTTATTTACAAAATCTTGTTTCCAATCTATAAAATTGATATTGTTTGAAAATAGTGAAGTATTATACCACAATTCCTGAAGAAACATTTACACTAAAGGATACACAATCCAGTTTTAAAGGTTATACTGTACAAATAAGAATAAAAACTTAAATATTTCAATTTTTATGTAGTTATAATCAATGTTGTTTACAATCTGGCACGACTATATTTATATTTAAAGTTGGTTATTAGCTTGTAAAATGATTTCAGAAACCATATTACGGTATATTGAGAGTTCGATAAATATAATGAACAAGGTATCTTAAAACTTGATTACATTGGTTTGAATGACAAACTTTGTATAGTTACCATCTATTCAAACTATCACTTAGGTTATAGGTTTGTGGAGAGTATTATTATAATATCTGTTGTTTTTTTTATGTTGGATCACAATTTTCAGTCATAATATCATATTGAAATTTCGATAACTATAATGAAACAAGTTCGCTAAAAACTATTACATTTGTTTGAATGACAAACTTGGTGTATAAGTCGTACGTTCAAATGATAATTTAGGTTATTTGCTTGTAGGAAGTAGGGTATCTACTAAACTCTCATTTTAGTAATAATCCCAATCTGTAAGGTTTTATTTCGTACCAGAATACTATCATATATATAATATTTTGTTAGGAACAACGGCAATTTAGAACGTAAGTAGAAATTTCCTTCTGGAAGGTATTTTATCCTAGGTAAACACAACTATAGGGTAGGATTCTCCTACGAGATAAAGCCCTACAAGCGGTGCTTCTTTCAAAAATCATCGTATATATTAGGCTACGTAAACCTATTTAAAGAAAAAACTGACCATTTTTGAACTGATATGCTCTTAAAAGCTTTAACTAACATATTTATTTAATTTAACTACTCATACATTGATATAGCTCATATATGAAATAAAATTAATGAATGATGTCAAAATGCCATTTTGCCTTGTATGGGTGTAGGAGGGAAAAAATAATAGAAAGTTTCTTTCTTTCTTTCACAATGGTATGCAGACGAAAGCTAGAAAATTTAATCTACAGACGTCCATTCCGTTATATTATAGAGCTCATTGCTTGCTACTAACTTATA
Organism: Timema shepardi; assembly: GCA_902151425.1. Taxonomy (NCBI): domain Eukaryota; kingdom Metazoa; phylum Arthropoda; class Insecta; order Phasmatodea; family Timematidae; genus Timema; species Timema shepardi. The sequence goes on from CABFVX010009493.1 coordinate 14,859, forward strand.
ACCTAAATGATCAATTGAACGTAAGACTAATACACAAAGTTTGTAAGTCATACAATTAATGTAATCCAGTTGTTAGCTATTATGTAGTCAGTCATAAGTCTGTTAGTTTTGTTACTCTTTGCTATTTCTTTAAATTCCGTTTCCTGTATTCTCAACCATGTAATGGAGGTTCTATGCTGAGTTCATATTAAAAGGGTAAATTAGATATTTTACCATCATATCTAAATCTTAAAATAATGAATAACTTTCAATATTAGCTAGCTTATTTCCCAATAGTTGTCGAATTTTCAATATAATATGGTTTGTGTACCTTATTATTACAAAGATCTACACTCTAACAGCAAACTTTAAATATAAATGTAGCCTTACCTAAATTTAAATTATATATTTATTAAACCATTGATTTTACTCGTTATTGCACATCTGTCAAACATAATGTAAATGCTTATTCACCCAAGTTTTACATAATAATTAACTTTTTTCCAATAATAGTAGTTTATCCACCAAAGGTATGTTTTCACACAATAACATTGAAATAAGCCATTAAATTTGTCCCCTCAAAATCAAGAAGACAACTAATTTGAGCGTCGTGCTTTGGCCCTTTACAAGAAGTGAGTTTATGTCTATCCAGTATAGAAATCACTGAATGGATAAAATAATGATCCTGTCTTGATGCTTAAATAATAAATTATTTATAATAACCTTTAAGGCACGTGGTAGCGAGGGTAAAATAAAATTAATCAGTATATTTATTTAATAATAAAACAAATTAATACAGCAATATAGTAAAATGGGACACTAAACGCGTAAATTAAATATGTGTAAAGATTCCCGCTTCACTATGGCAACTATAATGAGAGTAGAGAGCAGATGAGCTCTCACGTTGAGACAGGAACAACATATAATGTGCTGAGCTCGGCGGTTAATCAGGTCAGAGTTTCAAATCCTAACGCGGACACAAATAGAACACGGTCACTGGGCTTTGCAAATTAGCTTTTAAGCTATGTTCTTGTTAGAGTCTGTCAAAAACATTTGGGGAGAACGGTAATAAGTAACTGAGGAGGTTCTAAGATTAACAATCATTTACAGCTAGTTTTGATAAAGCGAATTGACGTGTTCTTACCAATTGTACCCTCCAAAATTTGCAAGCATGGCACAAATTGCCAAGTGATTTTTGAAAGAAATATCCAATAAACTCATCAAATCGTTTCCATGGCTTTCAATAATATTTGTGTCCAAACTATATTCCCAATGTCTATGAGCCCCGGAACAATAAACTGAGTGTGTATTGAAAACACACCAAAGAGTTGGAACTTGTGCAATAGCCGCGATATTATAGTAGTTTTTAAATGCTATCATAGCCGCACATTAATATTATATTCTTTAAATTATATAACGAGACCTGGACATGGGAATTTAACTCAGGGCATTTGACTTAGTATACAGATACTCTTACCACTTGGCTATCTAGAAGTCGTCATATGCCCAAGGTCATTCTTCACTCATATTTTAAGGTAGAGTCTGTGATGGATGAGTTGAAATGGCCAGCTACAAATAAGCGAAAAGGAGTGAGCCAGTTAATTTCTGCTGTATGTGCGTTATCTTTAATTTAAAGAAAATATATTTAAAAATTAGTAGTGTCTAATGAAAAGTAATAAAATTAAATAATACAGTATGTATTTTCCTATTTGTTGGTGTCGTTTAAGAATTAAAGGATTTCAATTAGTTATTTTTTTACACAATTTCCAAAATAATANGGATTTCAATTAGTTATTTTTTTACACAATTTCCAAAATAATACTAATTTTGCATTCCTTGTAGAGTTTTACTCTATATAGTTTTTAAAGTTAATATTTTAAATTACATTTTTCAAATACTCTTATATTTTAATATACTCTTCAGTTATTTCTCTGACAAAAAAAAGTGTTATTTCCCTCACGCCATTACTGAACATGATTTATTATTAATAATAAAAATAATAATATTAATGTACAGTAAAAGATGGCTACTAAGCCTCAGAGACACACTCTTCGAATGAGTCATTAACACAGAAATAAGGCGCTCTAGGAGAAAAGCTTCCACACGATTTTAGCGAAAGAAACGTGTTTTAAATGATCTTTCACTTATAACAGTAATTTATTATTGTGTAGCTACTTGTAAATACTTGACGAAAAGTCGGATTTAGTTTAGTTTAGTTTATATTAATTAAATGTTACAACTTTCGAATTAAAACGAGTTAACTAATAATTATATATTATAAGTATTGATAATATTCCTATTACTTATACAATTAAAGGAAAGTGCACTATTATATATAAAAAAAAAGTATATGAATATATGTAATTTAATCATATTGTACTTGTAGTCAGTTTTTCTGTATTTAGTTCAACTTTTAGTTGGATATACTTTAGCAATCGTATTTTCACTTATTGAGTGTTAAACCGTGAACCATGAAGTGTGAAGATATTGAAGAAGATAACAAGAGGGCCAAGTTGTTGTTTCCCAACTCTGGAATTACATCTACATGCTGTGGAAGCTTACCGAGAAGATGTGGGGGCATTACAAAGATTTCCATGCGCTTTTCGTGGACTTCAAGAAGACATACAACTTTATTCACTGAGAGATCCAATGTGGCCGGTGAAGCTACCAAAAAAAAAATCCTGTGGAAGGAGAGCAGAAGTTTGGCCCATGAATAAGTAGAGCTAGTGGAGGAAAAATACTTGATGTAGTGCGCTTGCCCTGAGCCTGATGAAGTAAAAGTAAAAAAGAAAGAAAAGTTTTCATCTTATAAGGTAGGAATATCAAACTTTTGGCCCGATTCATGATTATTTGCGCCCCGTGGATCTTTTGATGAACCAGCATGCACTGAGACCTGATCCTTATTATATTTTATTTGAAGTACTTAACGTTTATTCTCTGATCTCTGAACCAACAGTTTATAAATTGAGTGCTATATAATCATTAAGTTCAAAATTTAAATCTAGAACACACACAACATCCAGCCCTCGGGTGGTTAATTAATCACTGAAAGGAGAAACCCATATTTCACCTATGAATTATGATAGATTTTTTGGCCATGCCAGGAATGTAACCTGACGCCACTACCGTAGCTCTTTTGTTTTTAATAAATGTTGTGGAACTACACCTTTTGTAGATAAGGCATTATTTTGGGAAGTCTTAACAAATGAGGTAGAGGTACCAAATCTGTGCCTTTTACTAACCAGAGATTTTTTTATGTTTAATTAGAGTATCAAATATGTACAGTATTTATCAGCACATTATATTGTCAGCTAAATTGACAAATAAACGAGC
>CABFVX010009495.1:0-18162 GCA_902151425.1 Timema shepardi
GACAACGAAGTTCGGCAACCACTGCCTTTCTCCGGTCTTCTGATCCCGCTTCCATTGGGAGAGCATCTGTGTGATGGATTTCACAGCCAATAGCGAGCGCTTAACTGTGTACTGAGGTGGAGTCGTCACGGACGGCTCAGAGAAATGGAATTTGAGGGGGTTTGCTTCCCGTTCTAGTGTACTGAGATTACTTTTCTCACCCCAAGCAAATGCGGATACACATTCTATCTGGTCTAACTATATCCAGTGGAAAATTTGATCGAACAACAAAACCCCTTTTTTATTTTGCCTAGCCTACATATATTCTCGCATCCTATTTGCTAGTAATAAAATTTAATTTAGCTTCGTTAATAAATTAGATGTAACGTATCGTTACTTGATCAATTGTGTCTTGATCATCGTTGCGTATTGTCACAGTGCAAGAACCGCGACAGATAGGTTCAAATCCCTGTGGTCACTCCATCATCTAATTCTGGTGGAAGGGATTGGAATCGAATCCCTGCTGGTGGAATATTTTCTTAATTAATATATGGACGTTTAGCCAGAAAGGATGCTTGTAGCTCATCTGGTTATGTAGGTGGAGGTCGAGGATTAAATCCCCTCTGAGGCGTACTGTCACTCTTGTGTTTGGTTCATCTTCTGAGAACGAGGAGAGCATGGATTGAACCTCAGCCTGCGGCACCGAGGGTGATTTTTTTTACTCAATTGCGTGTGTACTTCCTCACCCGATCGGATAGTGGGACTCTATGATATGTATGGCTCTCAGACATCAACATTGATCATCTGCAGATCACATGAGTCCTTTACCGGCTGTCAGAATCTCACTGACTTGAAGTATGAATATATTTAATTTGTTTGGTAGAAAGAACAACTACAAACTTATATTGTTTGCAATCACTGAACAGCACTATAGTATGACTCTGGAATGAAGAGCAGATTAAAAATATAAACTTTATGGTAAAATCACGGACTTTCCGTATGAATATATTTAAGTTGTTTGGTAGGACGAACAGTTTAGAATATCCACACATGACTCTTGAAGTAATTGTGCTTTTCGGTCAAAACCCTACTATAGGATTCCTTTACCGTAGATAAAAACCAAATCGTTAATGGCACTTAGCACAGCACTCTTGGCGTAATAATTAGGAAGCTGACAGGTATTGAACATGTAATGAATGCCCTGGGGCCCCGAAAAATTAACAGCAAATGCTCTCTTTGATAGTTTCTTCACTCATTAGTAATCAGGCTTCTAATTGACAAAATTATACACTGCACCAACGGGCACACATTAAAATCATGAATGATGGTACGGTGAATAAATTAGCCCTACCACCCAGACCTAGTAATGACAAGGGCCTCCCGGGGAATAGCTCACAGAGCCGTACTGAACGAGCGCCAGCCAATATGTAAAGCCACCTAGAAGAGCCCTTGATGCGGAAAGGGGGTCAATGAAAATCATGGTGAGACATTGCCAATAGTTCACACTTTATGTTAGACAATCGCCAAGAGATGATACTCACAGGCCGGCACGTCAGGGGAGGAGTGCCCGAGACTGCACGCTCCCCTACCCAAAACGCTTGGGGCACACATTAAAATCATAAACCCATGAGCCACTGTGGTGGCCTCTGTCAGGGGGAATGGTTTCGGGGGCTGGAGGAGTGCCCAAGACTGCACGCTCCTCCGTACCCAAAACCCTTGGGGTACACATTAATGGGCACACATTAAAATCAAATGGGTTAAACCCATGAGCCGCTGTTGGAGGGCATGGTCTCGAGAGAGGATGGGGGAATTAACCGGATGTGGAAAGAAGGTTAATTGACATCACAATACACTGCTCACGGAAAATTGCCTCTGGAGGGGGATGTGGGTGGGGGAATAACGGTAAATTAACCGAATGTGTAAAGTAGGTTAATTGACATCACTATACACACTTTCGCTCACGGAAAATAGCCTCGGGGCTGTATCAAGTGGGCATACACACTACTGCCAGACTTTAACGAACTAGTAATAGAAAGATTCATTTAAAACAGACACCGAAGTTAAGATCTTTCTTTCAAACGATAAATTTACTGATACACTAATTAAAGTATATTGTATGTATAGTGTTCAAAATAATGTTAAGAACCTATTTATGTAGTTTTTGTTTGTGCGAGTGTGCGAGTGAATTTCACAATGGACAGTCTTAGACTTCGAACCAAGTGAGTTGTTTTCCTTTAAAATTCTTAAGCATTTATTTAATTTTATTTACTTTATGCTGGGGATCCGGGGCTCAATCCTAGGTCCAGGCACGGATTTATCTGATTGCCAAACCCTTCCTTCACCTCTGACAAGACGTCTATTAATCACAACTGGTAAATGTGTGGAATGCTAGACCTCCACCGTGGTTTGTATTCCACGTTAAACTGTAGGTCCTCCATTTCATCTCACAATCACCCTACCATTACACATTAGCGCAAGTCCGTATAATCCGAAAGGGTAGTAAGACGTGGTGCTAACAATAACAATAATAATCTAACTAATTTGACAATTTTTATGAGCCGACGCTGGTTTTAGTATAATATTTATTCATATAAAATGACCCTACATACATAAATCCACAGTGTATTAATTAGAGTCTTGTGGTTAATATCCACAGTACAGAGGTTCATCTAAAATAAACTGTATTAAACAAGTATGATTAAAAAATATTTTTCCAAATAACGGACACCTTTTGATAATGAATATTATTTTAATTCCGGAAGGTGTCTGCTATTAAGAGATTTCCCTGAATATTATTGTATTTTGTTAAAATTAATATTGCTCACTTTGGGTGTGTGAAGGTCGCTTTTTAAATGCGAAGCGAGGTCAAAGCGAAGCTTAAACCATGCGGTAAATGTCGAAGTTGAAGTCGAAGATGAGGTGTTTGTTATTATCATGTAACCCTAGTTTAATTTTTAAATTATACAATAAGAGCATCCAAGTAAAGAGATTGGCTTGAAGAAAGAAACAAAGGCCAAAATATCATTTCATGATGACCTAAACTTGTTTTATCTATTCTTACGGTGGATATGTCATTTATTCACTAATCTGTCTTAGAATTCCTTTTTAATAGCTGAATTAAAAATGACAATATGTTAAAAAAAATGTAATATTTAGTTAAATATTTCAAATCTGTTCATAATATATCGAAGTTTTCTTCTTCCTTCAAAATGTTTTGAAGATGAGGTTATTGTGATGTTAAAGTCAAAACAACGGAAATTTGAGCTTTGACTTTAACTTCAACACTTCGAAGTTTCACCACCCCCTATTATTCACCCTCTAATATTAAAAGTTTAGCTTAAGTAGCTAATGGCTATCACGGTTCTGTGTAACTTTGACATACAACTAGGTTCTAACCAGATACTGCATTGAATAGCGGTTGTGGGCATTAGTCTTTTGACAATCATAACTATACATGAGTGATAAATATATTTTAACTGGTTCTTTTTAATACTTGGGTGTCTTTCATGGGAAAACAATTCCAATTCTTCCGGTGTCTTTTAATTAAGATATGAGATTAACGTACTACAATGCGACGCCTGGTTAGACCTAAACTATCTCACTAAGCTACTGAACCCACTAATTGTTGAAAGTATAGCTCCCTTATTGATATGTCTGGATTTTGTTGTGGGAGCATTCCTTTTTAAGGCATTAATAGCTACTAAGAAATTATTTTGTCAAACCAGAACAAAACACATATGTTTTAACTAACGTAAAGAAATGATATAGGAGGGATATGTTGGTGGGGCACATTTGGTTAAATTGTTGATGAGGGTACAAGGAAAGGTAAAAATTGCAGAAGAAAGAAGATATTAAAGTATATGAAGCAAATAACAATTAAGTATGTGGGCTGTCGTAGGTATGTTGAAATGAAGAGATTGGCACAAACTATAAAGAAATGAAGGATTGCATCGAACCATTCGAGAGACTGATAACATGGAAAAAATAGAGAGAGATTACATTTTGATATTAACTTAATATGTTTTGTTAAGCTAAATTCCAACTTTCAACGATATATTGTAGTCTTATAACTTTATTACAAAAATGAAATTTAATTAAGGTAAAAATATGCCTTACATATAAACAATACATCAGATTATTCTATATACAAATACTAGTTTAAGCAATCTTTAGTTTTTTAGAATTAGATGGATCGTCTTTAAAAATTGTTTAAATAACCTATTTAAAACCATTGCTTAATATTGTACAAAGCTTATACAAATCCATAAACAAGGGTACAAAAATATTATAATTAAATATATTACTATTTATAATTGGTTAAATAGAATTTTACAGATAACTCATTGTTTATGAGGCTTAAGTTGTTCAAGCTGTTTCAGCTTTCTGACATAATATGTTAATATTAATATAATAATAATTATACTGCATTCTAAACTAAATTACGTCCCAGGATCGTTGTTGATTATCTTGAGTGTCAAGTGACTTTTGCGTTAACCTGTGTACATAGGTTTCTATAATTATGTGTGTGTGTGTGTGTGAAATTTTAACTACGCTGAAGCACCCATTCTAAAATAATTTGGTCTTAAGGTCTCATGTGGCCTTCTAGAGCTGTGTAGGCTACGATAAAACCATGTAGGTATTGGATATATGGAGGGGGAGCAAAGTACTAGCCTAACATCCTCTGTGTTACAAGTTTGAAACATGGTTAACGGTCAAGTGTGTGGGATTTTTTTTGTGTTCTTTTTTCCATCCTAGGGTTGGTTTAAAAAAATGTTATATCCTTGCCATTCTTCTAATATAACTATAATTATTAACTGTAATCATAAGTTATTTAAATTATTTAAAATCTATGCTCATATTTAACAGCAATACTTAACATGGAACATATGCATTCCCAAGTGTTTAGTAATTGATGGGTGTTTGCATTGCAATTTTCCATCTCCTAACAATGTGCTCTATCCTTCAATTTTAAACATCATTTCTCCTCTCTATAGCAAACCTTCATGGATTCAACGTATGGATTTAATTTCCAATGCGCATGGGAGAGTGCGTCTCTTGCCATCTAGCGGAGAGATCAAGCAGCTCAACACTGTCGAACACACTAGACAGTATCGGGAACCGCACTAGTCTTCACTCCAAATAAATATTTATTTCGATTATAATTTTGTAGCTCTGCAGATTAGTGTTTTGGTGTTATCCAGACGTATCTATAAATAGATAACCGCACCTTCAGCCACCACTAATAATTCTACTAACAAAGGATTGACAACTAACAGGTGAGAAAGATTGGCTCAATTTTTAGCTCATATAGATACACACGGTGCGGCCATGGCCCTCGCGATACGGTATTGATTGTTAAGAATAGTCCCACAGATTAGGGGGACAACAGTTATAAACCCAGTGATCTAGTTCTTGAACTAACACACGTCTAGTTGAATAAAATCAATATTTTGACAAATGCCCGCTTCGTAATATTGTATACACATTTTCCCGAGAATTTATAAAAATTAATTCCTAATTACTACATTCATCTTTTAGTGAATTATTTGTTAATTTTTGTGACATTACTAAGTAATATGTAATTGATATTTACGATTTTAAAAGTTACTTAGTGTGAAGGATATAGAGAGCAAATAAGGTCTACCTATAGGGTTGGACAGTAGGAACTATGGACTTACAAGGTGATTTGCATACCAATCAAATTACACGATTCCTTTACACTTATTGGTTCGATGACGCTTTATCAACTCATTTCTATGGAACCGTTCTAAACTGGTTTTATTGATCTAGGTGCATCGAAATAGACCTTAAATAATTAAATAATATTTCAGGAAAGTTTTCAGTGGTTAAGAGCCCCTATTGGTTACACTATCTTGAAACCAACATTGCATTGTTGGGCGACCATTTTACAAATGGCATTGGTTTAAGCAAAATGTGGGTGTACTAAATGAATTAAAGGATATTTGTAGAAATGTTTTGATACTTGAAATGTTCATCAGCAAATGCTTTTGAATAGTTTTACTTGAAACTAGTTTTTATTATTTTGTTAAAGTTGACAAGAATGGCATTTCAAAAGTATTACTTTTGTTTGTGCACCGCCTATTATTACTCGTCTAGGCTTTAAACACGTTACATATTATGAGGTGATATGGAAGAGGAAGGTATAATATAGATTAAATGTACCCGAACTTAGCATAAACCATAGCAATATACCCGGTTGGAATTCGATTCCCGACTTTCACGTTACCAACAAACAAAACTGGATGAGACTGACTTTTGTCTGTTAAAGTTGAAAAGTCATACTTTTTTTTTCTTCTAACAATCTGATTCAATCACAATGTCTGTGAATAGCTTATATTCAATAAAGCTTTACATGTTCATACAAATACCAATTAGACTTACTATTTTTTTCATATTTAAAAAAGATATATTGTCTATATATATAAATATATCTAGAATTAATATAAAAATAATTATTGGCTTAAGTTGGTTAATCCAAGGAGGAGGAGGGTTGTTACCTTAAGTAGTGTCTTTGCTCCTTCCCAGGCTTGCAAATAATTTGGATGAAAACTTGAAATTTTTTTAAGTAAACTATAATAATGAGACCACTGTAGATACGTTGATTGTATAGGTTACATTCTAAGGCTAGGTTTACGACTTAATATTCATTAGGTAAACTACTATATACATTAAAATTGCCTCTAAAATCCTAAATGAGAAAAAAGTACTGAAATAATGGCCCCCTATATCTCAAAATAAATTACTGGGTATGCCACTAGAATGAGTAGGATATGTTTTAAAGGAAGTCACAAGCTTTCACTGGCATAGAAAAAAAACACAAATTGAAAAATATTCCACCATCGCCTTTGTTTGGGATTGAACTATTATCTATTGGGAGTAGGAGGTATTTCATAAAACCTAACGGCTCTAGGATTCTATTTGTTCTTTAAGAGGAATTAATGAATGCACTGATAGGAAAATTGCTTAGTTTATTTTTGTGGGCCTACAGTCTTTTATGGAGACCTAGATTGGTTTGAGCACTGTTAAGTTTATTCAAAGCTATATACTATTCAAATATTACAAACTTTTATGTGGGAAGACTTACAAAAAACTAACATTCTTCCCTTTTTTTTTTGTAAAAGGGTTTCATTATATAATTCAAACCTAGGTGTTCTAGAATGTTTGTTTCACACTTTAGAATTTAAATTTTTTTCTTCATATTTTCTCCAGGCTCTGTATTCTTAAACAACCTGCACATATGTATCCTCTTAAATTAAGTATTTAGTGGCCATAATCTTAAAAGTAAAAACTAGACACACTATATTAAGTCATTAAATTTTAATAATCTTCTAGGAGAAGTGGTAATTAAAATATTGTTAGTTCCTGCTAATACGATGTGTATTTAATATTTAAGATGAGCATAGATAGATTCAAATGTATTATTCAAACTATGACACTTGAGTAAATTTAGAAGGGTACAGATTTTCAATTTTATTAAGGAAGCTGAAATACAATAAAATCACAAAATGTTAATGAACATTGGAGTTGTGGCGTTAAAAAAATACCTTCCTCCAGTCCAATTTTGAATTTTCATTTTAAGAGAAAAATGTTATGGACTTATTTTTATTATGTGTTAGAAATTACTAAGTATACCATTTTATGATTTATTTATTTTTAGCATTGCGTCTTACCACCATTTCGGACTGTACACACTAATTACGCTAGGGGTTTTAGAGACGAGGAAGGTGATATTTATTGGAAGTTTACCCGAATTCGCGTGGAGGGAATTTGGGAAACAATTTTTGGAAAAAAAACACTTTCAGTACACCTGACAGAGATTCGAACCTTAATCTTTCCGTAATCGACAGTCTAGTCTATATCGAGAGTGACGCCTTAGATTATGCGGCCACTGAAGTGGATTCGGCTTTGTTGTTAAAAAAGTGTTTAAAGCTGCCAAAAAAATAAAAATAGTTACTGTGTCTTAGGTTTTTTTTTGTAAGAGTAATATAAACTGATAGATTAGGATAGTTCGAGTTCCAACTAGAATTTCTTCTTCTTCTTCTTCTTCTTCTTCATGTCTTCAATCTTGCGATTGGTTGGCAACCAATCTTCTCTTTCATTATTCTCTAATCTTAGTCATTATCTTCATTTCCCTGTAGCTCTTTGCATCAACATTTACCATAGCCCTTTATATAATGTTATATTCCAATCTCGGTCGTCCTTTTACCCTTCTCTCCTTACATTTTTTTCTTCCAACATTTTGACCAAAAATGTATTATTATTTCCAAATATATGTCCAATCCAAGTTCCTCTTCTCATTTTAATTAATTTGCATATTATTCTCTTTTCATTCATTCGATTGATTACCTCTTCATTTGTGACCCTGTCTGTCCAAGATATCTTTTTTTCTTTCCTCCAACACCATTGTCTTCAATTCTTTTCCTTTCCTGCTTTCCCATAATCCAAGTTTCTAACCCATACAAGCTACTTTTGCTTGGGCCATTCTACTTTTAATATCTGTTGAAATTCTTACGTCCTTTGTAATTTTACTTCCTAAGTTATGTAAAGTTATTGGTGTGTTTCAGTTGTTTTCCAACTATTGCAATATTTACTATGGCTCTAGGCTGTTTGCTACACATAATCACTCCTGTTTTCTTTCTATTGATCTTCATGCTGTATTCCTCTTGTAATTTACTATCCAGTCCAGCGAGGACAGTTTGTAGACTCATTAGAATATAGGACACTTTTAAAGAAGAAAGTCTCTCTCACTGACATTAAGATGTTTGGAAACTTAAATATTTATACACTTGTTTAGGTTTTACGTATACATCTACGCAAATTTGATTAAATATTCAATAAAACCTATGATAAATATTGCATTTGTTAGTCGATCACCTTTTATTGTATGGGATTCCCTTAACAATGCAGTTATTTACGTGGGAAGCACCTTCTCATTACTCAACTTTCATGCAAGAGAGATCACATTAGGTAATTAGCGCATTTTATGCAAGACATTAAATATAATTTAAAAAAAATCTTTTCTAAAACCCTTGTATGCGTACATAATGTAAAAGAACAGTAAAGACACGTGTTTAAGAAACTCATAATAAAAAGAAAAAAAAATCAATCTTACTTGTATTAAAAGTAAACCTACAATATATGCATTAGCATAGCATTCACATTCTAATCCGGTTTTCATTCCTTTAACTAAAATGACTGGAGGGAAAAAAAGAATTCAAGGAAATTCTGGCAAAGTCAAAGACTTTACGTTGCCAAATTTTGACATATTTAAAGTCACTCCAAATCAGAATATCTGTGCTCAAAGAAATGACAAAATTGCTTCCTTTAAATAAGCCTACGTACCTTAAGACTTAGAGATTATCTCGTTATATAGGCTATCTTACACGAAGATTATAGTGTTAAAGAGTAATTACAAACGAATTCATAATGTTGATAAGGGGAAAACACTAGACCGTAATTATTCAAAATTGCAAAGCTGATCGTGTCAGGTGATTTTTACGGCTAATTTTATTTTTGTTGTAGTATAAGAAAACCTAAATATGAATTCCCTACCATGGGCTTGTGTTAAGTTTGTTAGTTTAGCATCAACATAAAATAATGTGTATATGTCTTGAATATGAATAGGAAATCTTGGGAGAAATAGATGGTCATAGATCCCAAAATAAAACCATCGTAATTAGTTTATCTTATAGTTCCTAATCCAGCCAAGTCACTTGTAACTGACTATTACAGCCTAACTAATTATATATAATAATAATAATAATACTCGTATTTAACTTATAGATATAGACTGCATTAAAAACAAGCTAGACCTGATTTAAAAAAAGTCAACATTCTAATATTGGCATGTGTTGTAGTGTTCAATTTAAAAACAAAAATTAAGTTTAAAAAAAGTTTTATTGATTTATTTTGAAAATTCATCTGGTTGGTTTTAAAATAAACTTTATTTTTATTAGAAACTAGGACACATTTAATTAGAATATCAATGAACTATTGATGAACTAGTTATTAAAGTTATAGTTTTTTCTAAAAAAATAATAAAATATAAAAATGCTTTTCTAAGGAATCCTACGATAAATGTACGCATTTGTAGTGAGATTTTTAGTGTAATGATCTGATTCCTAATAGCTGTAGACTTAAAAAATAATAATTTAACAACATAATAGATAGGTCAATTTTTAATTATTAAATATATTGGTATGCCAACTCAGTAATCGTTCCAACTTAGAACGACATATTAGCAACAATATCGAATTAAAGGGAATATAATTTATCAAAGTGTGTTTCTCAGACCTATGGTGGTCCGCGGTGGCCTATAAGTGGTCCTCAGGATCCCAGGAAATTTAGCAATGATAATGAATTAAATAATGTTGATGATATATAATACAAACATTTGAAATACAAAATATTAAATATCCTTACTATGCCGTAATTATTTATTCGGTAGACACACGTCATATAGAAATATAAGACTGTACCAACCTTAAAGGTCCTCGTACACCAACATACAGTAGCCCCACGGCTTCTTTGGTGCTGACTGGCAGCTCACAGCTGACTTCTGACAGTCAACATTTAGGTATATACCTAAATTTTGACTCTCAGAAGTGACAGCTGCTAAACACATGTTTTTTCAGATCATATGGTTCGGCGTAGGTATACATAATTTGGTCTGGTAACTTTTCAAAGCTGTCAGTCAGCACCAAAGAAGCCGTGGGGATACTGTAGTATCATATGCATGCGGTATCGCACAACTATTGTAGATTTTTTTTTCTCTTGGCATGTTTTGCTATGGAGCGGAACTCACAGGCACCTGTCGTAGCACCATGTTAGCGGTAGCGGCATAGTATCGTATACGTACGGTGCGTTGATTTTCATTCCGCTTTAGATCCTCGCACACACACTTTTGAAAGCGAAAAGACACGTACAATATTGTTATGGCGGCCGTTGCCTGTCCCCACTACACCCTTTCAACCACTCCTCTCGCCCAATCCAGTCTACTATAAAGTCTCCTGGCGAGGCGGTATTGTTATTGAATTGTATTCGAATTGTGAAATGGGCAATTTTGAAGATAAGCTAATTATTGCTGTACAAAAGAACAAAGTTCTTTATGATATTGGGGATCCGTTATATTATTACACTAACTTCAAGGACAACACATTGGCTGAAATTACCCAATGAACAGGCAGGCAGATTTAAGTTGATTACTGAATTGTACATGTGGGCTATTAATTTATTTATTGCCAAGCGTCAGTGAGGTCTCCTATAGAGACCAGATCGTAAAATTAAAGTTTAAAACTTTATTTTCATAACTCATTCTGAAGTACACCAAATAGTCGTGGATCAAATTATTGAGCAGCGTAAAAAGCTACCCAAGGTCTTTTCTGATATACTTGTATCCACTTACTTTTCCTTTTCTCTCTCTCTCCATCAACATAGCCGCTACCACAATGACCTCATCAGAGGAAGAAGACAAGGTATCACTCATTATTTTAACAGAACAGCAACACACTTGCTTATGTTTCTCTGCATTGCTCTCATGAGGCGAATGGGAAGTTTGAGGTGTGGTGGAGGAAAAAACTCTTGGGGTATACGTCATATATACGATCTCGGTGTGCGAGAACGTCATGGAAATACGATACCACGCTGCTACCATACCACTACTGTTCAGACAACATACGCATACAATACTATGCCGGACCTTAATTCAATAAATCGGAAAAATTACTTATTATGAGGTTTAGAATGTTAAAAATAATCACAGAGCTATTACTTACTAGTTCAATGTAATTGTGTGAATATTTTAAACATTTACTTTAATAAATTAATTGTTTTCTTTTATTTATAGTCCTAAAATGGAATTGCCTCAAAATAATGTTTTCCCCTCATAGTTTTCAACCCTCATACCCTCTACTCCCAGGGCACCGACGGGTTCCCAGTGCACATAGCTTCCATTTTGTGGTCGTACTTCATCACCAAAGCTTTCAGAAACTCTGGTTTAGAGGGATACTTATGTGTGTGTCAATGTGTCTTATTTATAACTTTCGAACTAGTTTGAAATATATTTGGGCTATGTTAGGCACTCAAAATTAACACAAAGCATTGAGTTGAATGTATTTATTTTCACCACGTCTTAGTACCCCTTCAAGTCATACTTAAATTTAAAACTCTATTTATATACATTGTTCATTTGATGATTTTTTTTCTCCTGGCGACAGCAACGATGAATTGAGCCTTGGTGGCAGCAGAATGTAGCTGGAATGCCTGTTTACTCGTCTTGCCATTTCCTTCTAGTGATAATCTCTCCAACTCTTCAACGGTGCTCACAAAATGCTTGTTGAAAACTGTAATACTTTTGTGACCATCGCGTCTCACCAAGGAGCGTATTTTATTCTCAACAATGACTCTATGAAAAACGTTATGTCCTTGATAGTGGAGATGGTATTGCATATTTCTGGAACAATGTTCATGTCACTCACTACAAAATTCAGTTTGTGTGATGTACTGCACAATGGAAAACATGGCTTTTTCATACTTTTTTCTTAAAATTGTTTGCACGACACTGTCCTTGCCAGCCATAACCGAACATCCATTATAACCCTGGCTTACACATTTCTTCGGCTCAAGTCCTTCTTATTTCAGGAACTTGTCAATAGCTGTTGCAATCGTAGTGTCGTCGATGGCAGGGAACTCCACAAAAACCACAAAATCCTCCCAACGTTTCATTTTCTTGTCGTCGAAGAAGTAAAGACGATTGACAACTGCTCCTTCACTGATATATCAACGGTCTAATCGCCCAGTACGATGAAGGCGTATGCCTTCTTCACATCTTCTATTATATCATCTTTGATTCCAGCAGTGTACAAATCAACAATTTCATTCATTCTGGTTTTAGGGGGACATATAAGCCGCATTTTTTTTACTTATAGACTTATAAAAGTGACGTTTCAGTTCTTGGTCCCCAGCATCAATTTGGAAATGGATCAGGTCTTGAAATACATATCCATGTTGCTCTTTTCCCCTCAGAGGCAAGTAATGAGTACCACAAAACATGACTGGGGAGATTATTGACAGCAAGATAGTCTTGTTTTTTTATATTAGTTTCTTGTGAACAAATAACACCTGAACATTGAACGGCACTTGATTCACTGTACAGGTTGATGGTTGACCAACATAGAGTAATAAAAGAGCTTAATAGAGAAATAAGAGTACTATTGTGGTATGTGTAGCCATATTTAAGGTATTTCAAAATCAATTATGTCCAACCTTAAATTTCCCCGCGTACATTTTATTTCTCCTTCTAGTTAAGTGTTTTTATTTATCTACTTGATTTAAGGGAGAGGGGGCAGCTGCCTCCCCCTTGCTACGCCCATGATACACTCAATGATTTCCAAGAGCTAAAATAATTTGCATTCGAACTTATTTTTTAGTATTAATTTTGTATAAGCACTATTCAATACAATTGGGCTTAAGATAAGCATGATTAAACTAAAAGTTAATAAATTAAACAATTATATACGCATAACTAACTGGTGTGAATGATTTTATCGTTTCAGGATGATCGTTTTTACACCATGATTTAGTCTACTGGCGACTGCAATACTAACAAGCCTGGGATTTAAGCTGCAGGGTCAGACTAACATTTGTACAGACCTGGTAAGTCAAGTTTAACTGTGGACAGTGTTAAAGAGCGGCCTTAGTGTCAGAGTGCATAGTGTAATGACTTCTCGTCCACAGTTCATAGTTCGCGGGGGGCGCTGCATTTTGAAATGACAGGGTTCACTATTAAGAATTCATGAGTTCTGAAATTATACTGATCAGGTTGATGTGATTTGTAATAAGGCTATAATTGAAATCGCTTGTATTTTTAATTATATGTTTATTAAGCTTTAACAGCCATAGGGGAATATGCGATCCTATATCACACGTGCAGCTAGTTTACTTCTTAGGTAACTGGGATGATTACAATACGTTTGGATCAGCATTGATCCAACATAGTAACCGGTGCGTAGTAATTACGGTTCTGACTCGGATTCGTTGATTATGCTCGGCGACAACTACGCGATTGTCCCCAACACCGTTTTCCAACCGGTTTGCTTATAGTTGGTT
Organism: Timema shepardi; assembly: GCA_902151425.1. NCBI lineage: Eukaryota > Metazoa > Arthropoda > Insecta > Phasmatodea > Timematidae > Timema > Timema shepardi. Next base: position 14,107 of record CABFVX010009495.1, read on the forward strand.
GGATTATGTATTAAAATAATATTCCGTGGAAATTTTTGTGATACAATACCAAGTAATGCCTTAAAATTTTCACAAAAATGAGTACAGCACGAATATCAATGGTAGACATTTGATAAATGCACTGAGGGGGGCTATGGCCCCCTCAATGAGAAAACATTGTTTAGTTATTTGATTTTCGGAAATTGGTGATATAATAGAGTGTGATACCTCAACATTTTCAATAGGGTTAGTAGAATCAGAATATTTATGTTACACATATAGCTAATTTACCTTTTGATTATGTTAACACTGCGATAAGTTAATTTCGTACAGACTTTTGTTTCGTATCAGTTCCAGAATATTTGGCATAATATAACAATAAATATTTTTAATAATATGAATACTCTACACAATACATATTCATTATATTTACACTGGGGATATTTTGTATTCAACGCACTATAGTTTGATATAAGTTTCAGGAAGAGTTGATGATTTTACTAGTTCATATCGTAATTAAAGTATTGTTTTTGCATAAATGAAGTGATACATTTTAAAACAAAACTTCATCCCCACAATTAATATCCTCATTACTGTTTATCAATTCATTAAACTCTGTGTTATCGCATTATTCTTGATCAGCACCACAACCGTACATCTCTGTGCAGAGCAAAGGAGGATTCTGAGATGCGCATTTGCATGATAGAGCACAGCGACCCTTCTTGCAAGAACATTTAATTATGTCCTCAAGGTCACAAGGAATGCCAAACATTACTGGTTCGTAACTACCATTTACTTGTATCCAGTCATAATCTGATGGTAATTGGAGGTTTATGTGGGGCTTGACATCTCTTAGCCATTCCATTCACTGGTAGTGCCAACCTCAAATAGCTGGGCGTAGTGAGGAAGTTGTAGGGGGCATGCTCTCTCCTTGAGACTGCTTCTGTGAACATTACCACCACCTGAGATCAGAGAGGACTTGAAGTGTGACTTGTGGATCAGGTTTAAGATAAAGGACGGACACAAACTTCTCTATGGCTCAAAATGTTTCTTCAGAAATGTCATCCGATTCTCCAAGAGAAATGAGTTCCTCTAAGACATCGTCCGGTGCATCCATGAATCTTCTCCAAAAATGCATCTTTGCCTTGCCACTGAAGGAATCTGTTATATCTACACCTGAGAGTGCATGAAGTCTAGGAAGTGCAGCTGCTCTTTTGGGCCCTAGAGACTTATACATGTCATTTACATTGATTTCTCGATTATATTTAACATATGTAACTACGGCTGTGTCCTCAGGAAGTATTGCCATCCACCGAATAGTTAGTACTAATAAATCTATGTCAGATTAGAAAACTCTAATTTTCGTAGCTCCTCGGCCTGCAGCATGGATAGCATGAAGTAATAATTTAGTATCAGCTTACTCGTGCGTGCTTTGAATTTCATCAGTATTCAAGACAGTTGAAAGAGCTTTTTGTCTAAAAGAAACTGTTAAATTTTTTTCCTGTCTTTATCGCTTCGTCAATCAGTGCTCGGCTGGGAGATTCTGTTAGCTCGTCTTTTGTTTCTGTATTAGATGAAAGCTTTTTGATAGGAACTGCTTTCATTTTAGAGTTTCCTTCAATTGTATAACGAATTGGTTCGACTCCTACTTCCCGTCTCTGTCTCTCAGAGGTCTTTAGTGAATTATGAATGTAGGTATCAAAAGCAATGTGCATTTTATCGAAATTGTTGTTCTTATTTAGGACACGCTTGATCAATTTTTTCGCTAACTCTGAAATACCGGTAGTCATCAGCGTAGTTGGAGTATTGAGAGTTTGAACTTCAGCCATCGCATCAATATGGAGGTGAGAAGGAAGAGGAAGGCCTCTCTGAGAACACAATAAAGGCATATTATACCTAATACACAAACACAGAGCTCAAAACAAGCCAAGAACGGTTCATTACGAGTCCAGTCCGTTCGGGCCAACATGGGTTGGACATTCTGGGCACATTCCATAGAGATGTCTTCCTGTAGATAGCACAAGATCGGAAGTCTTCCACAAAAATGCCCAGTTAATGGTTCCCTCTTCGTTTAAACGGGCGCGCACACGCGCACTAGTTCTTTCGCAAGTCCCAGGTGTTATAATTTGAAACACCAAACATTACATATCAGTTACATAAATTATGTTAGAAAGTAGGGGGCTCCCCTTTTCTAATTGAATATTATACAAAGCACAACCTAATATTATACCAAAAGATATTCTACCTACACAATAGATCCCTAACTGGTACCTACTAAGACAGGGCACTGACATATCACACCACCGTCTTCAGGTGGTTGACATGCGCCCGACGGGTTACCGATGGGTCGGCTACTTCCTTGAGCAGCACAGAGACGGGCGTTAAGAACTTGTCGATACACCATGGCCCGCTCCACTTGTACGCCAGCTTAGCCGACGTCTTGTCCACAGCCGAGCTCGTCATTCTGGGCTTGGCGTCTGGTTTCAGTGGAGGAGTCATGGCCAACGACAATATGTAACAGAATAAAGACAAATATTAGTACAATATATCAAGCATTGAAAATAAACCCGTGGAAATATTATCACCACCTCAATTTTCACAACACGACCCTAGACCCACAAAACCTTGAACCATAGAACCATAAAACAATGAACCAAAATCAGAACCACGGAACCATGAACCAGAACCATGGAACCATGAACCAGAACCATGGAACCACGCTCTGCTACCCATTGTAAACCTCTTGTAACATTTCAAAACATTATTGGAAGTGTGATGGGAAAACCAGACAAGAAGTTTAACAATCATAAACATAGTTTGCTTTATTTAGGACAAAATAGAAGGTAAATACATAATTAGAGCAAAATATAACAATATGGCGTGAAGCGCTCCTCCTCTCAGATTTAAATAACTCTACTGAGATAAAGGAATTAATTGACATTACAATATCTGAAAACAAAAAGGGAAACATATAGTTATATTCTGGTTGTCAGTTCAACAGTAATATTAATCGTCATCATGGAAATCTATGGTTCCCTCGGTTATAGCATTAAGTGCAAGCAACGATACTACAATGCAACTATTATAATACATCTAAATTTAGGCAATAAAAAGATAAACATTTACGCGCCTTTAAATCTAAAGAAATCAACATAACGTTGAACCAAAACAATAGATAGAATAAGACGTTAGGCCAAGCCTCAACTCTAACACCTAAGTGCCCTGTGCTCTCAGTTAAATAGATAACTAAATAATCCCACATACACTCAATACGCAAACTAGAAAGGACGGGCGTTAAGCCCGAGACGCCGAGTACGCCAAGGNCGTGACCGAAAATATATACATGAAATTAAATATACATTATGTATGTATAACAAAACGAAATAGTACAATTAGAATGAATTAAACCTCGTACAAAGAGAGAGAATACAAGGGCATTCACATTGACCAGCGCGCAACATTTCATAATTCTAAGTTTAAATATTTATAAGTCCCAAACAATCATTTAGACAAGATGTCCTCTATTATGCCGAAAATTAAATTTTGAATATTTAATAAATCACGGCCCCTAGTCGCCGTCCTCACCAAGCTCAGTCGGTGGTATAATAAGCGACTATTCAAAATCGCGATCACTATGTATACATTATTGCATCCACAGAGAGACGAGGCAAGGGAAGGAGGGGGTAAGATGATAGAACAAACATAACAGCAAAGAATGCGTCTGGCAGCCACTAGAATATTCCAGGTTGTCCTAGTGGCGGAAGTGATAGCTTCGTCTGGCCGCGTGGAACCTCAATCGTTTCTGGCCGGCCACGGATCGAGTCCCGAGCAGACAGTCGGTTGAAAGATCCGCTCAGTCAGTTGAGCCAGTTGGAGAGTGGAGGTCAGAGCTTGTGCTTTGGTGTTGGAGTTGTATTCCAAGCTCTAAAATATAGAGGGATACAATACATAGCAATAAACAAAACCTACAGTTAAAGAAAAAATTTAAATAAAAAAATAAGTAAGAGCGCGTAGAGTGAATATCCTAAAATTGTGAGTTATAAAGTGCTGGACATTCAACATGTCCCCAGCGCACGC
>CABFVX010009496.1:0-10926 GCA_902151425.1 Timema shepardi
CCATGACGGAATATTCCGTCATAGCCACTGCGTAAACAAAATGGCTATGACGATTTATTCCGTCATAACCACTTGACTGGTTAAACAGTAACCGAGGTAATAGGTCGATTTCGTGTGAAAGGGGGAGGTCCTAATTATTTCTCACCCTTGAATAGGTATAATTATTGTTGAGTCTTAATTTTGCTGTCTCCATAGGGAAAAGTTCTTTTTTATCTATGTTAAACAAATTGATGTCAATTTTCTAAAAGTTTAATTATCATTTCCGTAAATTTCCTCTTTCCCATTCCCACCTTATGAAAATAGCCCGATTATGGAGAGAGATTGTGTGCTCTAATCATCGACAGACTGCTGTTGACCACTGAAGTCAATACCCAATTCTAAGGAAATCGGAAATGGAAAAAATAATTAAAAAATGTGTTAAAAACCTGTGTGAGATGAGCGACTAATTACGTTGTAAAAGTTCATCATGGTACTGGCAAGGGAGAACTGGGCTGTTTTGATTTGATGGGTTTTAGTATCTAAACAAAGATTCACAAAAAATAATTTTACCAAGTACTTATATCAATCTTGATCCTCGCGTTATTGACTTGTATTCAGTCTTGGGATGAGGTCCTAGTTTGGATGAGATGATGATAATCTAGGTAGTTCGACTGACCTGATCTGATTGGGGTCGAAGGTAGCTGATTACGATTGTTTTTCTTGAGTGGTTTTGTTTACAAAGGTGGCCTTGGGTTTTTAATGGCCTTTAGTAGTCAAATGAATATGGGGGACCAAATTGTCAGTCGGCCAACTCGTAGGTCCTTCTGCCTGGTGTATGGTTGGGAGGTAGGGGAAAGGTTGAGGTTCTAGGAGGGAGGGCTCCGGGGGCTGTAGGTGGTTTCTGATAGGTCTGATTGAGGAGCTTGGTGTGGGGGGTAGTCGAGTTCTGGGAAAGAAATAGATGGGTTTAAGGGGGAAATGTTAGTGTACGAGCTTGTGAGTCCTCGGGGTCGTTTGGGTGTCCAATTGAGAGATCCTTTAGGATAAGTAGCTCCCTGAGTGAAGTATCCTGAATGTGAGTCCTTCTGAGATGATTGTTTGTGGGTTGCATTTTTCTTCGTGTGTTTCTTCCATCACGCTTTTCCTAATCTTTGGTCATACACCTTATACCTCTGTGACGTTTCCCGTAAAATTGAGGTGAACTCTGGGGGAAGAAAAGAGGTAAAAAAGGGCGGGGAAGAGGAAAGTAGGCAGGTTAAAAAGAAAGGGAGACAAGTCCGTGACTAGACAGAGAACAGCATTGGGTTACACTGGTTCAGTGTGGTGAGGTGGAAGGACCTCGGCACATAGTGGTGCAGGAGGAAGACCTCGGCACACACAAGTTTGTCGCCAGTGAAAAAAGCCATTTTTTAACTGCCTTTGTAACTTCTTCGTCACTTTGGAAATGCTTGTGTAGTTAGTACATGAGCAGATAACCCAAAGGGTAGTAAGACAAGTTGCTATAATAATAATAAGAATATATTTGGAAATCTTTCTTGAATTAAAAAATCCCAGGTTTACATACATAAAGAATGTGACTTAATGCCTTATAATTTATTATATAACATTTTTATATCAGAAACTGACTAAAATATTATAAATGTCCATTTGATGTGTTTGAAGTTGTCTGATGAGGAGACCAAGGAGGAGAGTCGCCGTGAAGAGCAAGAACGTCGCCGAGAATCTCGCGAGCGTGAGAGAGCGCGGGGTCGATTGAAAGTTCGTGATAACGACCTGGACCCCATGGACCCAGCTTTCTACTCCGAGGCTCCTCGAGGGACATGGTCCACAGGCCTTGGCAAGAAGAATGAGGCCAAGACAGGGGCAGACACTACAGCGGCTGGGCCTCTGTATCAGATGAGGCCATACCCCAACCCAGGCGCGGTGCTTCGAGCCAACGCTAAGAACAAACCACCACCCGCGAGTGATAAGCCTGCCGTGATGCAGCCAGAACTGCCTTCCATCCCTCCTTGAGACATTGAAATAATGTGGCATTATTTTCTATTCACGGTCAGAAATGGGATAATTATTATTTATTATGCAAAACATAAAATAAAATATGGAGTTTGAAAACTTTGAGCATTATAAAGGGAAGGTAAAAACATTACTATGTTTAAATATCTGTTTATTAAACTGTTTTAAAATACACTTTAGTATACATTAGTTCCCTATTTTTCACTGTAATGAATATTTGTTGGAAATCATAAAAATAATAATTTAATAGTAATTTACCTTTTGAACTTAGGATTAAACTTGTTTGGAATCTTCAATGTAATCTCGGCCCGAATAAAAATTGTTAAATAACCTTTCATATCGACATGTTGAATGTTGATGATGCAACTATCAATGTTATGTTCCACTATAAATGATAAAATTGTAAACCTTTAATATTTCATTATTTACAATCAAAAATATATTCAAGACCACACTTAACAAACTTACTTTAGTAACATATTCCACTATAACCCTTCCAGTGTCAAGTTAATAAATAAGCTTTTGCCTTACATCCTCATATTTTTTCAACCAAATTCAAACAACTTTTTTATTAGATATACATAATTATTATTTTTCTTATATGGAACTGAAAAAACACATACATTTTATATATTTCAATTGGTAATAAATAAAATGATAGAATATTAGGAAAATAGTAGAGCACAAATAAAAGTAAAAACACTAACACATATTTACACACACTTTGATATTTCATTGCTTTTATAACATTTTCCTCAGGAAGTAGTAGACTGAACAGGATGCTGTCTTCAGTGATGCCAACTTGACTGGTATGGATGGAAACTTCTCTGAATGTTTCTCTATTACCCTATTGAAGGTAGGTGGTGCTGGTGTAGCCTCTGGGTTGAAATTATCGAATATTTAGTTTGGGTGGTTTTCTAGACTTTGTGATCCATTGATGTGCCAGTTCCCATCTTCTTAACTGAGACATATTACACTGTGTCTTGTTCAATGATTTTAACACCTTGACAGTGTAGCAGTCCTCAAAGTTGAGGTTATGAGTGGAGGCATGTGCTGAAAAGAGTTTTTCTGGATTCTTGATTTTTGTGTCATGGCGGTGTCCATTCATTCGTTTACGAAGAGTTTCAGTGGTGAGGCCAACATATTGTGCAGCACATTGTTGGCATTCTAGTTGATAAATTAGGTTACTGCACTCACATGTGTGACTGCCTTTGATGGTGTAGATGGAGTTGATGCTGTTGCTAAAGAAAGTGGCTGCTGGATGATGTATTTGGCAGGTTTTGCAAGCTGTTTTGTTACAGGGCTGAGAGAGCATTGTTGTGGTTGAATGAAGGTTGTGTCATTTTCAGTTTTGAGTTTAGGGTGTACCAGAAGATTTCTAAGTGATTGAGGCTGTTTTTAAACAAGGACTGGTGGTTTTTTGAGAATATTGTTGGTATGCTGGATGCTCCCAATATGTGAAAACCTCACACTGATATTTTGTTTATCTTTTGTAGGCCTAGGTAGTACTTTGTCACTAGAGGTATAGTATCTGTTTTTCAGGTTTGGATGACTGTAGAGTTTCAGCTAGTTGAAGTAGGTTCTTAATGAGAGGTTTAGGGTGTGCTCTCCCTGCAAAGGCTTCTTGAAGGTTTTCATCGTAGTTTGAAGACTTTCTGGATCAGAGGAGATGTGGTGAGCTTGTATGACGAGACTATGGGATAGATCTTTCAGTGTCGAATGGATGGAAGCTATCAAAATGCAGATATTGTTGTCTATTAATGGGTTTATAATGCACGAACGTTTTGAAGTGGCCATCTGACAGCCTAATGTCCACATCAAAAAATGTTGCCTGGTCATGGGATTGGTTTGAGGTGAACTTCAGAGCACGAAAAGGAGTTTAGTTGGTTCAAAAATAGGGTTAGATTGTCTTGACCAGCTGTTCAAACCATGAATATGTCATCGATGAAGCGAAGCCAGCAAAGTGGTTTGTTGATTTGGCGGTCAAGAATTTTTTTTTCCAGTTTGCCCATGAAAAGATTGGCATGCGAAGGTGCCATTCTTGTACCCATTGCTGTGCCTTTGGTTTGAATGAAGTTCTGATCCATGAATTGAAAGTTGTTCTTTTCTAGTATAAATTTAGTGAGATCCAGAATAAAATTATGTTGTAGGTGTGGTATTGATCGGGCGCTTTTTGAGAAAATGTTCCACTGAAGCCAGGCCATGAACATGAAGATTGTTGGTATACAACGACACAACGTCAATGGTGACAAGTATGGTGCTATGAGGTAAAGGTTGGGGAAGGCTATTGAGTTTTTGAAGGAAATGGTTGGTGTCTTTAATGTTGGATGGTAGTTCGGTAACAAATGGCCGCATCAGTAGGTCGACATAGGCTGAAATTCTTTCTGTAAGTGATCCGCAGCTGGAGACAATAGGCCTTCCTGGTGGTGGTATGATATCTTTGTGAATTTTTGGAAGCATGTAGAATTTTGGCGTTATTGGTTTTTTGGTAGAAGAATCTGAAGAAAGATTTTGTCGCTTGGTCTCTCTAGTGATGAGTTCTTAAAGCTGGTTGGCAAATTTTATAGTGGGATCATACTCAATTTTTCAGTATGTGGAAGAGTCCAAAAGCTGTGTGCGCTTCTGCGATGTAATCATCTTTGTTCATTACTATTGTCGTGGATCCTTTGTCGGCCCGTAGTATTAGGATGTTCTGATTTTGTCGGATGGATTCTATGGCTTGGCAGTGTTCATATGTTAGGTTGTGAGTTGTGGGGAGCATTTTGTAGAAATTTGGATCTGAAACTTGCTGAAGTATACAGTTTATATATATTTCAATCGGGGGATTCCAGTTGGAAGGGGGTGATAATTTGCTTAGAAGCTGGTTGGTAGTAGTAGACTTTGTTGGTTTGTCTATGGTAGAAATGTTGTATGTGGTTGGCAAATCAGTAGCGGGAATGTTTGATGGGGTTGGTTTGTCGATGGCGGAAGTATTTGATGTGGTTGGTTTGTCGATGGCGGAAGTATTTGATGTGGTTGGTTTGTCGATGGCGGAAAGTATTTGATGTGGTTGGTTTGTCGGTGGAGGAAATGTTTGAAAAGAACTGTCTTAAACCTCAGATTTCTGGCGAAGCTTAGAACATCCTTAGTCAGCTTGAAGTGATCAGGACGTTTGGTTGAACAGAAGGTTAGTCCTCTGGATAGAACGTCTTCTTCTGACTTTGACAATTGGTGGTTGGATATATTAAGAACAGGTGACGTTTTAACTGTCGCTTGTGGGCAGTTAGTGATAGAGCCGTGTTCAAGGAGGCTTATGGGTCTGGACAGCCTACTGGATGAAGGAAAGGTTTAGCTGTGCATGATTTACAAAAATAAATTGTTTCTTTCTTGGCATTGCACACTCTTCTTTATTCATCATGAAATGTTGTTTCCCATCTAGACGTTCATCAGAGGGCCCTTTCTGTGGTCTGCCTCTTTATTTTGGGGATCTCCTTCTTCATTAGACAGCTTGTAACCAACACAAGACTTTTTCTGTGTGCCTTATGGGACATAGGCTTCCTGTCATTCTGCTTCTGGGTGTTTACATACAATATGTATTGAATTCACCTCCTCTATAGATTCACTAGGTAATATATCTTCAAGAGCATCACCTTAACATTTTCATCACTAGCTGTAAGAACACTGTCATTTATATTTGACAATAATTCCCACACTCTTGCCTTCTCTTCATCGGTTGTCATGTTGTTTACTTACTATGGAAAAGATAAGGTGTTGTCAAAACAGTCTGCCGATACCTAGCATAGTTTACGTAGTGCTATGCTATAGTTCCGAGTTCACACACACTAATATAATTTTATTCCATTTGCCTGCTGCCATCTACAAAATATTCTGAAACTCAAAGAAAAATACGAGTGACTGGAATATTTCGTTAATGACACGTAAAGCATAATAGGTAACGTCGGAATATTTTGTAAATTACACTTCGAGCAAATTTTGATTGGCAGAATATTCTGTAAACGACACGGCAAGGGCTGGAATAATTATTTAATCCTCTTGAAAATTTTAGAATTTAATGTAAAGAAATTTCAGATTGTCAAGTTCTACAAGGACTATTAAACACAAATTGTAACTTACAAACTTAAAACAAGTTCACAAATTATAAATGTTTGAATTTACAATGACACTGCAGATGTATTTAGGATTATTAATTTTTAAAATAGATAGCTTTTATATGATACATTAGAAAACATTTGGAAAGGAGAGTATGCAAGTTATCTACTATAAAAGTGATTGTAAATTAAAGCTAAAATGATTTTTCTGGTTTGTTGTATTTAAAAAAATCTTTGCCTTAAGCATTCAAAATAGAATTAAATTTAGATGCATAAACTTGTAACAAATATTGACAAATAAATTAACAATAAGATAATAACTCCGCCTCCAGGTGGTACTACTGTACTACCTGGTGCCGGTCCCAAGCCCGGATAAAGGAGGAGGGTAAATAGCTGATAGTATCTTAGGGGGATAGGTGGGAGCGAATGCCTGGCACCTTAAAACTGGGCCATCTCGCTTAAAGTATTGTAACCCTTATTGAGGAGTCCCTGGTCCTGTAGTTGGGGGTTAATGTGATGGGTCAACTATTCGTGCAGTGTAAAAAACTTCAAAAACCTTTGGACCTCTGTATTACAGAACTTTAGTTCTTACAAATTCTTGTATTTAGCTGGTTTTATGGTCAAAGGACCTAAAATCGGTGGTAAATTGAATATTTTTGTAGTTCTCGATACTGTTAAGAGACCTATAAAATGAACCCTTACCATCATAAGAGTCCTCTGGGAGAACAAATTCATTGTCATGAAGTCTCAAGGTAGTTCATCGCCTTTTTGTTTTGTCTACATCAGAAGTCTCTCATGCTGCATTGTAGGCTGTATGTAGCTGTACAGAACGTCTTATTCATCTGAAATTTTAAGCTCCTTTATAGGTCTCGATGGAAATGGAGATTTATTCTTAGTAAGATTTTTCCAGGGAAGAAGTCCATATTATTAAGTGCTGGTTTCCAATTTCTATCATTTCAAATAAAAATGGATTGATTTTTGCTGATTTAAATATTTCTACCAAATCAGATGGAAACTCATCTTTGGACTTCATATTTATAAGGTCCATATTTTTATCACACTCCATGTAGGAGTGACTCCGAACTGGAAAAATGACATGTACAGAGTTTAGCCTCTTCTCTTGGTGGATTAGGTTATGCAGAAATATAAACAAAGTGAAATTTTTGTTCTGTCCTGGACAAGAATCACAGAATATTTCTAGATGCCTCACTTGTTTGTCTAGGTAATTATAAACAATATTATGTATTAGCAAACATCGTCACAACCCTTTTTACCTTCGTTCTCAGGATAAATTTAAAGTAGGCTTTGGGAAGTAGACAAGTCGCGAACATTGAATATATACATAGAAAACTGGTGTTTATAATACACATAATTTGTGGCAATATTAGATGAAAGATTTTTACCAAAGTCAATGCATATAGCCTCATGACTTGCATATTGTTTGCACATGCGCTTCTTTTATAAAATTGCTCCGCTTTTATCTTATGGAGCTTGTTTTCATTTTTCAAGCACATGGTCTTTATGTGGTTGGATTTGAATAGGATCTAAATAAGCTTTTTTTTTATCTAGGGTTTTAACTTGGCATGTGAATTCATCACATGCACTACAGGTGTCCGTCCTAAGGTATCCGAAGACAATATTAAAATCACGGCAGAAAATGTTCCTGTGAAATTCATGAGATACTTTTTGGTTTTCATGAATTATACACAATTTATACATTTTCTTAAAACTAAGCTCTTTGGATAAAATACGTTTTTGCTGTATTGTGAAGGCTTTAATGGCTAGATATGCCTTTGAATGATATAATGTAGTTATGAATTAGTGTTACAGTTAATCACTTCTCGTGGGGGTGGTTATTATGTTTTCCACAATTATCTTTTGTAGATATCTCGGTTGTTTTTAAGTTCTTATTCAAATATTCAATTTTCATTTTTGAAATGCCATGGATTGTAATGAATGCCTTACGACACACGACATCTTATACCATTTCATTGTTTTGTGTGGTTCTAACTTTATAATAATATGAAGCATCATTTTGCCTACTATGGTCTTATTTAGGCGTTTTGTGTTGTACAGGAATGATTGTAATAAGGCCACACATAAGTATTTTGCACATCGTGGGACTTTAACAAATTAAAAGCAGACAATATCTTCTTCCTTGATTCCATCGGGATATGCCGAAAACATCGTCACCTACATTGACAATCAGGCCCCATTTCGTGACTTTGGAAACTCGGGCATTTCTATTAAGTTTTTTCTGACAGTACCACAGGCCCCGCTGTTCTCTTTATGGAGATACTCAAATAAATCAGGACTTGTGTACCAATTATCTACATAGAGATTGTGGTTTTTTCCTATGTATGGAGCTACTAATGTCTTCACAACTGATCCAGAGACCTTAAGTTTTTCATCATGGTCAATTTCAGTTTGTGCTCCTGTATAAACACACTGATCCAGAACAAATCCTGTTTCACAATCACTAAGTATGAAAATTTTAATCCCAAACCGGTGCCGTTTGGATGGAATATACTGTTTCCATTTGAGGCGGCCTTTCCAAGCGACTAAGCTTTCATCTATGTATACATTTTTAAATGGGTAAAATATAGATTTGTATTTGTTCCTGAAATAATTTATGACTGGTCAAATTTTGAATAATCTGTCACCTTGAGGTTGCTGGGTAATGTTGGCAAAGTGCAGCTGCAGCAGTCTTATTATGAGTAAAAACCTATCCAAAGACATAATTTTACCAAACATTGGGGTTTCAATCAACTTATTTATGAACCAGTAATCGCGCAATCTGTTTTTTTTTCACATGTCCCATCAAAAAGACAACAGCTAAGAAAACATAAAACCCTTCCACAGTAATTCCATTCCACTTGTGCAATTTTGACTTCTCTTTTATGTCTGTATTTTCCAAAACAAATCTGTGATAATTTCTAAAACAATTATATTCATAAGGTCTATATCAACAATCTCTTTGAATATCGACATTTCCAGTTTTGTATTATCACTATTATCTGCTTCATCAAGTCTCTTGAATAAAGCATCACTAATTCCTGAATTAGATCTATCAAAATCAGGTGAAAGTGTTGGAAGGAACCTACCTACAAAGCTCCATTTCCTTTCGTCAGTTCGAACGCCTGGTGTAATGTCTCGGTTTTTTGGCGGTGGAGGCAGATCATCCTCAGTTTCAGCAGCAATATCTTCTGGACTCCCATCATATTTATCTCTAACACTTCTATCTTCACCTTCAAGCTCATCCTCAGACTGCATTTGTCAATATATTTGACATTTCTTTCATGTCGAGACTTTGTACATGAGTAGATACCATGTTTCATGAGCTATTTATGAAGAAACAAACAAGTGTCGGTGCCAGAAAACTGCCGAGGGGGGTGGGGAGAATAACACTATACTAAGGACCCTAAAGAAAACATAAGAATAATGATATACAAACTTATTTTCAATCTCACGTTCAGTGTGTTGTAAGAGATACTTCATGTGCAAGATAGATGGCAGAGCAAGCTTGATTTGATTTGTTAAAAGTAAACAAACGAGAACGAAGTTCCAACGGTGGCTAACAGATGTCAGGCCACTTAAAACATAGAAGCTGGATGTCACATTATGTCAGTACTGCTATGGTACAAAGTTCAAAGGGTTAAACAGTGCAGTTATTATTCAGCCGATAAGCAAACTAGTTATCTGTGAAATGAGCTTGTTCGTTCCCACTATAGATGGAGTGTGCTTGTTTTTCCCTTGTGGCTATCTATTATACACTGGTCTGAACTTGTTTTTCACCAAACCAACAATTTGAATATATAGTTCATGATATTCTCCAACAGATGGCAGCAGCAAAACACACACATATATATTTAGAAAATGTATTTGAGCATATTTTACCCCTGTTCCCTTCACATACTTCTATTTTGAAGTATACCAATTTCTAGGGGTCCTGGCCTTTTTTCTTGACAGATCTAAAGTTAACTAATTTGAGCTTGGGTACAAGTAAGAAAATCTTCCTCACTTTTTAAAGGCAGGTTTTCATCTGAAAGTGGGTTCAATCCTCGCCAATTCTCTTCATATTGCTCATGCACATGAGGAATAGATTGGTTAATGGAACCAGACACATTATTTTCAAGTTCTTATTCCACTCTTCTCGAATTATTGCAACTTTTACATATATGTTGTTCGCTGTGACCTCCTTCTGGTATGAACATAGGAGCATCCTTTAAGAATATGAATAGCTGCATTGCAATAAATACATACATGTGCTCCTTGAGGAAGACTACCGTTATTGGGGAATACACAATTATTATTTAGCAAATCATCTTTAACGCTTGCCTTAATATGTTCTCTTGAATTCTATTCTACTGTGGCCTCCGAAACTGTAGGATCGTCTGGATCATCAAAATCGTTTACATCACACATGTTTTTTCATGAGCATTAGCTCTGGCCGGTTTTATATGTGCTCATATTTAGCTTAGATGTTTTAAAAGGAACAAGTCAACCTGCATTGGCAAATGACGACCTTTCAGAGTATAATATTTTAAATCTCTGAAATAGCTTTCCACACTTGAACTCGATGCTCTATTTTTACCAAAACCAAATTCCTTCGTGATTTATTGATGAATTTTTTTTTCAAAAATGACTATTTTTTAATTTTTAAATTATGATGTAAAACCCATTACAAAATACAAAAAATAATAATTACCCATTATTTTGGCCTTTTTTTCAAAAATTTCAATTTTCGGTACATTGAACAGAAGTACCGTGAACACTTTATAACATTCACTAATTTATAAACCACAACTCTCTAAATTCTATAACTTATCTATAAAAAAAGTTTAAA
>CABFVX010009497.1:2036-18152 GCA_902151425.1 Timema shepardi
CACCTCGCCCCCCCCCCCCTCCTCTTATTCTATAGCAACAAGTAGCCAGGTATTGGCTATCCCAACGTGTTTGACGTTACCACCAAGAAGTTGTTTATTGTTTTTGTAAACAGATAATGAGATTACTCCTTGTCTCTCTGGCAGTGTATTTGCTTGACTGTATCGGGACAGACAAGAACTATTTGCTCATTTGTTTGTAAGTCACGAGGGCTCTGTCGAGTATGGATTCGCGAAACAACTCTCAGCTCGTACTTACGGTAAGTTGTCAGCGCGAACAGTGTATATCTTTGTGGTTACATAAGAGCCACAGAATCAGCGAGGATGTGCCTGTTTTAATTTAGAGGAGTGTGGGGGAGAGCCGGGACTATCTAATGGGCCCCCTCCGCCACTTTATTACCCATCTGCATATGAGTTTATATTGTATATGCTATTTTAAATTATTGTTTAAATAACATAGCTGGCCCGTGCCCGTAGGGGGCAAGTCTTAAAGTCAACTATACTTATACAACAGCAAAAATAAAACTATCACAAACATCTTCCACCATTAACAATGGTAATTTTAACTAATGAAAATCTATTTAAAAATAACATTACAAAAGGATGGCCGAAGAGTGTTACACTCCTTGGGGGTTCTTTCAAAATTTTGGACAAAGCTTTACACTTTAGTATCCATTATTTGTGAGTGAGCTTATCTTTATCTTTATAGCGTTTGGTAGATTTCAATACCGAGACAATATTTTACGATAGAAGCATTCTCATTATTTTGAGACTAAGTATTCTGACTTGAGTGTGATATTAATGAAGTATGACAAAACTTGGCAATCGTTCACTTTACCAGAATTCACATGAACCTCACTTTTCATCCCAGCAATTTTTGAAACGAAGAAATTGTGAATGTATATAACATGCTATGCATTTTATTAAAATATGCAAATTATAGTGATTTGATTTACTTTGATTCAAACGTATTTCTATGATTATATATTGTTTATTTACGTAATACATAGAGAAAGATTGTTAGCGTGATATGTTTTTTTTTAAATATTTGATTAAGAGTTTTTGAAAGATAGAATGTGTTTTGAGTAGGATTATTAAGAAAGTTATTCCAAGCTAAATTGTATTGCCATCAAAATTTAAGACCGTAAGACAGTAAGTCAGAATCCTACTGGTCGGGAAGTCTAATCCAACACCTGGGTAGGTTTAGGATTGTTAAACGCTTTTACTTTGCAAAATATCATGCTTTTTTAAAAAAAATAATACCTTACCTCCAAGTAGGATTCAGAAATGTCCTAATTTTATAGCTTACACTATTCTTACATAAATAAATAAAAAAGTATTTTACTAAACTATAGTAAAACATTATTTTCGGATTGTATTAGATCAAAAATTATTTAACTAGTAAAGTTAAAATTGTAATGATTCCCTTTTTGTTCTAGACACTCAATACAGTAATTAATACATTTTCACAGTTAAATCGAAAGAATGATTTTGACACAAAGAAAAGGTTTACCTAAAAATATTACAAATTGTTTGCATTTCATCAAAGTATTATTTAAATAGTTAGGTACCTACTTTTTATCTTTAAGAAAGGGCTTGAATTATTACATCATTTTTAATATATCTTCCATAACTTCCATTATTGTGACAACACTTGACCAGATATATGTTTGTCCAAATTATTTGAAAAATGATCATTTCCAGTCTCAAGATAAAATGTAGTTGATAGATTATATACATTTTGGTGATAAATTTAAATTTGTTTCCATATTGACCGCAAAGTATCAGTGTGAATGTTCAAAATACCTTTCTCAGCTGCGTTCTCAATACACTTTTTGGCAAAAAATTGCAAAAATAAAAGTGCTACAGAGAAAGTAAAGACCCCCTTCAAATTGTATCTAGAGCAGGGGTTTTCAAAGGTGTGCAACGAAATTCTAGACGTTATGTTACTGTTAGTAAAAAAATAATGTTTTTTTAGCACCACGTCTTACTAGCCGTTCCGGCTATACGATAATAAAATAAAAAAGCAAGGTTAGTTTAGTTCAATCGTCATCACCATCATCAACTGTTTCCATCCTGTGGCCGGGTCAGTTTCATCTTCCTCTATCATTCCACCATCCTGCCCCCTTCAAGCGCTTCTATTCTTCTACTCTCACTTGCACACTTTGTGTTATCTGATACTCCCATCTCTTTCTTGATCTCCCTTGTGGTATTTTACCCACATTCTTCATATACAGCTGTTAATTTTCCTTTCCCCCCATACCATCAAGTCATCAGCAAACGTAATGGCTTTCATCATTTCCTCCCCGAGTTTCCTTGCCATTTTATTCATGCCCATTTCCATTACTATTAAAAATAGTAGTGATCAGTGATGAGGAAGTACTCCCTTACTTCACTTCATTTTTCATTTGTAACCACTTCATCCACTGCTTCTCCGTCCTAACACAACTCCCTCATACATCCTCTTTTTATAACTCCTCTTCCCGCTCCAGCCTCTACCATCGTTTACAAGCTGTATTTATATTAACACTCATATGCCTCTTCCACATCCATAAATACCATTACCAAGTCCTTCCCAAATACATACCTTCTTTCCAGCAGCTGTCGTATATCGAGGCTCAAGTCTATTAAATACCTCTGTTTCCTAAATCCGTGCTGTTCCTCACTCCAATTTCCTTTCATTTGATTTCTTATTCCATTTTCAAATATTTTCTCATATATTTTTGTGCAGTGGCATAGCAGAGTTATTACCCTATGATTAGTACACCTCTTCCTGTCTTCTTTCTTAAATTCGGTACAATAATTCCCTTCTTCCAGTCTTCTGGTACTTAATTCCCCTGCCGTATCACTATCAGCCTCCTGTATAAACATTGTATTTCTGCTTCTCCTGCATATCTAATCATTTTCACACTTACTTTACCCACACCTGGAGCTTTTCCTGGTTAAATCCCTTTAATGCATCCTCTACTTCTTTCCATGTGGGACCTATTTCCTTAACTTCTGCTATTTATTCCTGCTCCTCTGCTTTACTCTAATACCTTTCCTCTTAAGGGTTGAGCATCTTATCAAAATATTCCCTCCATATTCTCTTTCTTTCTTCTGATGTCTTCAACGTTCTTTCTTCTCCGTCCATCATTATAGCTTCTTGCCTAGACTGTCTCCTGTTTCTCATCTGTCTACTAGTATGTACCACCTTTTTACTTCCTTCCATATCCATTTCCAGCGTCTACATTCATATTTTTAATTAATCCTTCTTTGCTTCCCTTACCACAGGTTTAGATATTTTCTAACCTTCCCTATATTGTTACTTTGTTTCCTTATTCCATTGGTGTGACAAGGGTGAATAAGGTTTTAAATTGATTTATGTACACTATTTTCTCTCCTACTCTCTATTGTTGTGATAAGGGAGACTAGGGTTTGACATTCATTTATGCACACTGTCTTCTCTCCTACTTCCCATTGTTGTGATAAGGGAGACTAGGGATTGACATTCATTTATGCACACTGTCTTCTATCCTACTCTCCATTGTTGTGATAAGTGAGACTAGGGTTTGACATTCATTTATGCAAACTGTCTTCTCTCCTACTCTCCATTGTTGTGATGAGTGAGACTAGGGTTTGACATTCATTTATTCACACTGTCTTCTCTCCTACTCTCTTTTGTTGTGATAAGGGAGACTAGGGTTTGACATTCATTTATGCACGTTGTCTTCTCTCCTACTCTCCATTGTTGTGATAAGGGAGACTAGGGTTTGACATTCATTTATGCACACTGTCTTCTCTCCTACTCTCCATTGTTGTGATAAGGGAGACTAGGGTTTGACATTCATTTATGCACACTGTCTTCTCTCCTACTCTCCATTGTTGTGATAAGGGAGACTAGGGTTTGACATTCATTTATGCACACTGTCTTCTCTCCTACTCTCCATTGTTGTGATAAGGGAGACTAGGGTTTGACATTCATTTATGCACACTGTCTTCTCTCCTACTCTCCATTGTTGTGATAAGGGAGACTAGGGTTTGACATTCATTTATGCACACTGTCTTCTCTCCTACTCTCCATTGTTGTGATAAGGGAGACTAGGGTTTGACATTCATTTATGCACACTGTCTTCTCTCCTACTCTCCATTGTTGTGATAAGGGAGACTAGGGTTTGACATTCATTTATGCACACTGTCTTCTCTCCTACTCTCCATTGTTGTGATAAGGGAGACTAGGGTTTGACATTCATTTATGCACACTGTCTTCTCTCCTACTCTCCATTGTTGTGATAAGGGAGACTAGGGTTTGACATTCATTTATGCACACTGTCTTCTCTCCTACTCTCCATTGTTGTGATAAGGGAGACTAGGGTTTGACATTCATTTATGCACACTGTCTTCTCTCCTACTCTCCATTGTTGTGATAAGGGAGACTAGGGTTTGACATTCATTTATGCACACTGTCTTCTCTCCTACTCTCCATTGTTGTGATAAGGGAGACTAGGGTTTGACATTCATTTATGCACACTGTCTTCTCTCCTACTCTCCATTGTTGTGATAAGGGAGACTAGGGTTTGACATTCATTTATGCACACTGTCTTCTCTCCTACTCTCCATTGTTGTGATAAGGGAGACTAGGGTTTGACATTCATTTATGCACACTGTCTTCTCTCCTACTCTCCATTGTTGTGATAAGGGAGACTAGGGTTTGACATTCATTTATGCACACTGTCTTCTCTCCTACTTCCCATTGTTGTGATAAGGGAGACTAGGGTTTGACATTCATTTATGCACACTGTCTTCTGTCCTACTCTCCATTGTTGTGATGAGGGAGACTAGGGTTTGACATTCATTTATTCACACTGTCTTCTCTCCTACTCTCCATTGTTGTGATGAGGGAGACTAGGGTTTGACATTCATTTATTCACACTGTCTTCTCTCCTACTTCCCATTGTTGTGATGAGTGAGACTAGGGTTTGACATTCATTTATTCACACTGTCTTTTCTCCTACTCTCCATTGTTGTGATAAGGGAGACTAGGGTTTGACATTCATTTATTCACACTGTCTTCTCTCCTACTCTCCATTGTTGTGATAAGGGAGACTATGGTTTGACATTCATTTATGCACACTGTCTTCTCTCCTACTCTCTATTTTTGTGATAAGGGAGACTAGGGTTTGACATTCATTCATGCACACTGTCTTCTCTCCTACTTCCCATTATTGTGATAAGGGAGACTAGGGATTGACATTCATTTATGCACACTGTCTTCTCTCCTACTTCCCATTGTTGTGATAAGTGAGACAAGGGTTTGACATTCATTTATGCAAACTGTCTTCTCTCCTACTCTCCTTTGTTGTGATAAGGGAGACTAGGGTTTGACATTCATTTATGCACACTGTCTTCTCTCCTACTCTCCATTGTTGTGATAAGGGAGACTAGGGTTTGACATTCATTTATGCACACTGTCTTCTCTCCTACTCTCCATTGTTGTGATAAGGGAGACTAGGGTTTGACATTCATTTATGCACACTGTCTTCTCTCCTACTCTCCATTGTTGTGATAAGGAAGGGAGACTAGGGTTTGAAAATCAAATATTTACCCTGAAAGACTTGCCTTGCACTTTTAAATTATGGTATAGCATATAAGAGAGTGCCATAGTGTAGTTTTCAAGATAAGATACGGATTGCCAAAACAGCCGTTTAAAAGCGTTTCTATAAATACCATAAGAATATATTTTTAATGTACTGTGTCAATTGAACAATTGTAAGAAGATATATTGTTAAATTATTTAAAACAACAAGCTTAGAGCCGCATTGACATGGCCCAAGTATACTTGGACAAAGCTAACTCAGATGCTGCCCGCGCCTCACTTGGACACTTAGTTGTCAACTATTCATTCCAGCCCTCTCGAACGGGGGGAGGGGGGTTACATTCAAGTTGAGTGGGGAAAGCTGTACAAAATAATGAGCAAATGGACGGATAGGCAAAATGTAAGGTTCATAGAGCTATATGAGGCAGAGTGAGTGTTGTGGAGTATAAAGAGCAGATATTGCAGCTCTCGTGCTGGTATCAAGTTTTTGAAGTTTTTATTTTACAAGTCCTAGCAATTCATCAAATTGCACAGTAGCTAATCGTAGATGAAAGTGTTTTATTTTCAACCGTTACTTCACGAAGATAATTTGAGGAAGCTCCAAGAGGATCACGCCTAAGGTATACAGTTCACGATCCATACTTTTCTTTTCTCTTTTCTGACAGTTTTTTAAAATTGATTTCAACTTGCTGTACGAGCATATCCGTGACCGACAAACCAAATCCGCCATATTTTTGTTGTCTACTTGACCTTCCAAATCATTAACCGGTGGCAACTAGTTTGAACCAAGTGCGGCTTGAGAAAACATGTCTGGTATATGGACTCACTTCGCCCTTCCTTTCACTGACCAAAAATACAATATGTGAGTGAATCTTGTGCTCGCGTGTCCATTGTTGCGTTAAAATGGTTGAAATAGAACCGTAAAGGACGGCTAAATAACAAAACACAGATGAACTAAAGTTATACAAATGTGATGGTTAAATGTTCCGCACCGCGTCTTATTAACCATCCGGGTTGTATGCCTTTTAACTACAATAATGTGGTAAGGATTCGAATTCCAACCTTCCCGCCAGTCCTAATTGATGAACTAGATAATAATGACAACTAGTCAGTGACCCGCTTCGGTGGCATAGTTGGCTAACGCGCTAGATTCGCGTTGAGCTAGACTGCCGAAGACAGGGAGATCGATGTTCGAATCTCGGTCGGGTGAACTGGGGTGGTTTTTCCTCTTTCTCCACGCAAATACGGGTTTACTTCCTCTAAATTCAACCTTCCCAATTCCTAATCCATTAGCGTAATTAGTACTTAAGCGTATTATCCGGACAGGTAGTAAGACACGATGCTAAAAGAAATGAAAAATATAAAAAATTGTCAGCGAGGGTCCAATTTATGTGGACATTTCTGCCTCTCTTTCAATTAGGAACGCAAGTCATTGGCATATAAACATTTTGCACAAAACGATTTTTTTATTACTTTCCTATTTTAATATGAGAATTGATTTTTTTTTACAATAACATTTAAATATTTCCTTAATTCCAAATAAAATAATTTCTGAGTTAAAAAATATATTAATACGTTATAGCCGGGAGTAAAATCCGAAAACGATATAGCTTGTTGAGCTACCATGACATTTTTTTTAAATGACTAAATGTAATATACAAATATTCGTTTCAACTTATTTGATTAGTAGATAATTCTAGATTATAAATGCGCACATTTATAGATTATACAAATTATAAGCCGAAGTAACTGCAAACATATTTTATTTGAGTTTTGGTTGGATATTATTAACAATGATTAACCAATTTTTAAACTTTCATTAGTAATTAGTGTTCTTTAGGCCATGTCTGAATAGTCTGTCCAAGTGCGCTTAAAATTTGCACTGGCTTCGAATTGAAAATAGGAACACATTTTTGGTGGTGTTTGAATTATCTTTTGAATGCGCTGATCAGAGCCACGTCCAGTGGGGGACAAAGGGGGCAACTCAGCCGGGTCTCCCATTCCAGGGGGCCACCCCCTCCCAAATTATTAAATAAATTACAGTTATTCTAAATTTCGCATCAAATAGTGTGCAGCTAATTAATAGCAATAAGTATTTGCTTAATGATAGGATTCCATTCCAGATTCCTGAAAATCTTAACGTCATGTAATTTAAGATTAACGTTATTCGAGTAATGTGCTGCAGTACAATATAATCCGCCACCATCTTGCTACTGATGTCGGTCTACAGACAGCTAACAGCACAAAGAGGAATTCACTTTGTTAACTTAATTTGTTTGCATTTATTAAAGTTCATTAGTGTAATAGGTTTATCAATATTACATAAAACATGAGACATTATTAAGTAGCATAAGTACCGAGTACGTATCAATATATCATAACGGCTTAGAGCTAAAACTGAAACACTTCCGTATAAAGGGGCGCCTCAGATCTTTTTGCCCCGGGTCCACAGACCAAAAATATACCCAGACATTCAACCTAGAGGTTAAAATGGTTGCGCTCCTTTTGGAAACTTGAGTCCTTCACCACTAGGATCGCTGTGGTTAGTCCTATCATCACCCAGCAGTGACACTAGCGCAGCCCAGTGTTGAAGGACTCAAGCTGGCAAAAGGAGCGCAGAGAGACCCCTGTAAGGTTGAGAGTCTGTTTCTTACTGTCTGTGCCCGAGTATTATTACTATCACCCAGCAGTGACACTAGCGCAGCCCAGTGTTGAAGGACTCAAGCTGGCAAAAGGAGCGCAGAGAGACCCCTGTAGGGTTGAGAGTCTGTTTCTTACTTGTTTGTGGCCGGGTCTCACATTTTCTTAAAACGGTCCTGGTGCTGGTGCACCCCTTACAGCACACTCTACTAAAGAAAATATACGATTCACCCTTTATGGTACACTTTAGTTTAAATAACGTGTTTTTTTATTAAATGAAAGGTGTGCGGTAAAGTTTACAAGTGTGTGTGGTGCACAGGCCACTCAGAGACGGCCCTAATATGTTGACAATACTAGCCAAGCGAAGAGAACGATGAATGCCGGCCTTCATACACACTAGGCCAGCGCACAGCTTACTTACAGGTTGGACAGAGAAATATATTTACAAAGGATTGATAATTTCTTATGATAAGAAAAAACTAGTTTTTAAGGTTACGAGTATCCTATAGGCACCGTACGTTGATGCCACAAAGCTAAGTGTTGTTCAAAACATAAACTTCATTTTATTATGCTAGTTTCAACATAATGAACAGAGTAAAAAGCGTCAGAATAGAAAATGGAATGAAGTCAGAACCATATAAATGATTTCAAGCAGACAATAGACAGAATTAATCAAATATAGTATATACATATATATAAGTAAATATATATATATAAATATATAAATATATATATATATATATATACATGAATCTTTATTTTTCTTCAAATATGGGAATGCCAAGAACTAGGTCAATAAACCAAACCCCATGCAACATGTACCTGACTTGAAGGTAGTAAATTGCCCATCACCTGAAAATGTGCCTGACTTGAGGGTAGTAAATTGCCCATCACCTGAAAATGTGCCTGACTTGAGGGTAGTAAATTGCCCATCACCTGAAAATGTGCCTGAATTGAAGGTAGTAAATTGCCCATCACCTGAAAATGTGCCTGAATTGAAGGTAGTCAATTGCCCATCACCTGAAAATGTGCCTAAATTGAAGGTAGTAAATTGCCCATCACCTGAAAATGTGCCTGAATTGAAGGTAGTCAATTGCCTATCACCTGAAAATGTGCCTGAATTGAAGGTAGTAAATTGCTCATCACCTGAAAATGTGCCTAAATTGAAGGTAGTAAATTGCCCATCACCCGAAAATGTGCCTAAATTGAAGGTAGTAAATTGCCCATCACCTGAAAATGTGCCTTAATTGAAGGTAGTCAATTGCCTATCACCTGAAAATGTGCCTGAATTGAAGGTAGTAAATTGCCCATCACCTGAAAATGTGCCTGACTTGAAGGTAGTAAATTGCCCATCACCTGAAAATGTGCCTGAATTGAAGGTAGTAAATTGCCCATCACCTGAAAATGTGCCTGACTTGAGGGTAGTCAATTGCCCATCACCTGAAAATGTGCCTGAATTGAAGGTAGTAAATTGCCCATCACCTGAAAATGTGCCTGAATTGAAGGTAGTCAAATTGCCCATCACCTGAAAATGTGCCTGAATTGAAGTTAGTAAATTGCCCATCACCTGAAAATGTGCCTAAATTGAAGGTAGTAAATTGCCCATCACCTGAAAATGTGCCTGACTTGAAGATAGTAAATTGTCCATCCCTTAAAACTGTTGTGCTTGCTTAGAAATTAGTCAATTGTATTCATCTCTTGCAAATAAAAATGAAATAAGTTTGCCTATAAACATTTCCACACCCGCCTCGGTGGCGTAGTTGGCTAACTCGCTAGACGTGTTGAGCCTGACTGCTGAGGACGGGGAGATCGAGGTTCGAATCTCGGTCGGGTGAACTGGGGGTGGTTTTTCCTAAATGGTTTTCCACTCTACCTCCACGTAAATGCGGGTTCACTTCCTCTAATTCAACCTTCCCAATTCCTAATCCATTAGCGTAATTAGTACATAAGCGTATAACCCGAACGGGTAGTAAGACGCGGTGCTAAATAATAATAATAAACATTTCCACAAAATCAATAGTTTATGCTCTTTAGTAATATGTTGACAAACCAATTAATAGACTTTACGACCAATATTGTCATAAAGAGTCAGTCAACAATAATTGGTCAAGTTTTTAGTTCGAATTGATTATTCCAATAGTCAGTAGTTTACCAAGCCAGTTTAGGTGATCTGGTGGGCTAGGGGTAAGGTGTCGGGCTTCTGTGCTGGCGGCCGGGGTTCAATCCTCGGTCCCGGCACAGATTTATCTGCCTACCGAACCCTTCCTTCACCTCTGACAAGACAACTTGTGAATGTGTGGAATGAGAGGCCACCACCGTGGTTCGGATCCCACGTTAAACTGTAGGTCCTCCATTTCATCTCACAATCACCCTACCATCTCACATAAGGGTAAGTGTGTACAACCCTATTGGGTAGTAAGATGTGGTGCTGATAATACAAAGTCAGTATTATCTGAAGAAAAATTAAATATTTATAACATTTTTGACAATGTGATTAAAAACGTTTCCTTTTTTTTACTAAAAGGAATAACTCACCTATGATATTGCTTCGTGTGGAATTTGTGTCATATACGATTTTTTTTCGTACCCTACAGCTAATATTTTAATGAACCCAAATATCAAGGTTAATCCTTCAGGTCTCGCACTTTTCTCTGATAAAATCCTAGACTCTAGAGCATGTTGTACAATGTATATCTTTTATAAAAAGATTTGTAAGAAACATTATTTAATAAAATATTTTAATGAATCGTAAAGCTTCAATTTTATTTTATTAAAGAATATTCATAAAATAAAAATTACATTGTAGTGCCCGTACCTGAAGGCTTTGGTTTGCAGATTCCAACAAATATGAGTAAAGGATCATAACTATCATCATAAAGTATAAACTGTTTCCAGCCTTGGCGGAGCAGTTTAGTAAACTGCTCTGTCTTCCTCTACCTTCCACAATCTCTTTGGTATTCTCTCCTTTTCCATCCTCATTACAAGACAGCCCTTGCTTTCTCTACTATCTCATGTACTCCCTGTACCCCCACTCTCTCCTGGATAACTTCTTTCCTATTCCTGTTTTTACTGGCGACATCTAACATGCTCTTCACAAAAGTCATTCCCTGGGCCTTTTCTAGTCTCTCTTACACCCAATATCCACGTTTCGCTTCATATACAGCACTTGCTTACACATCAAGGGCACTTCTATTTTCCATAGCAGGTTTCTTAAATATCTATAAAACAAATCCCCACAATGACCTCTTCTTATTAGAGCTTAGCTACACCCCCCTACCGCAGCCCCCCTCACCTAAATCACGTTTCAAAGATATTTGAGACGGTTCCTTTCTCAGCTCTACTCTATCCAACTTTATAGATTTAGTATCCTCTTCTTTATCATTACCGTCACCTCACGTTTTGTCATTCTAGATTTCACTCTATGCTATTTCTCTTCCTGATTTCATTTCTGTATTACCACTTCCTCCTCCCCCCCTCCCCCATTCAATCAAATCATCAGAAAAAAACATAACTTTTATTGTTTCCTAGCCACTTTATTAATTACCATTTCCATTAGATACCATTAAAAATAGTAGTGGTTAGATAGTACTCCCCTGCTTCACTTTATTATTTTTATTTGAAGACACTTCGTCCCCTCCTTCTCTGTCTTAACACAGCTCCTGTTATCCTCCTATTTCCATTCCATTCTCTTCCATCGCTTTCCACACTTTATTTCTATCCACACTTTCATCCTTTCCACATACCTACCTTATTTCCATCAGCTGTCGTATAGAGAAGATCGAGTCTATTGTAGAACCCTGTTCCTCTCTCCATATTCCTTTCATTTTCATTCTTATTCTCTCTCTTCTAGTATATTCTTATATATTTTTGTACAGTGGTACATCAGAGTTAGAGTGATATAATTGATACAACTCTTTATTTCTCTTTTCTTAAAAGCTGGCACTATAATTCCCTTCTTCCAGTCTCCCGGTACCTTGTTCTCCTACCAAATTACTCTCTACACCCTGTGTAACCATTATATTGCTGCTGCTTCTTCTAAAACTCTTATTTCCCAAGCTAGTTCGTGCACAACTGGTGCTTATCCTTGATTCATCCTCTTTAATGGAGCCTCTATCTCTTTCCATGTGGGACCTACTCCATCCTCTTCTCCTCCTCCGCTTCATGCTACTCTGTTTAGTTCTCACCCCTTTCATTTTCTAGGGTGAACATCTTCAGAAAATATCCCCTCCATATTACCTTTTTTCTTCTTCTTCTGTCTTCATCCTTCTTCATTCTGACTTCTTGTTTTTTCTCTCTATTTTCGTTTCTTACCTGTCTGTATATTTTTACATTCAATATTTCCTGGATTAATAATTGGATAGTAAAGTACTATACCTAGCACCGCGTCTTACTACCCGTTCGGGTTATACACTTAAGTACTAATTACGTTAATGGGTTAGTAATTGGGAAGATTGAATATAGAAGAAGTGAATCCGCATTTACGTGGAAGGAGAGTGGAAAACAGCTTAGGGAAAGCCACTCCCAGTTGACCCGAGTGAGATTCGAACCTCAATCTCTCCGTCCTCGGAAGTCCAGCTCAACACGAAACTATCGCGTTAGCTAACTACGCTATCAAGGTGGGTGGCTAGTATAGGGTGTTTTAAATTAATAATCCGTATTTGCAAAATATTTATTTTTACTCTTTTTTTTATATCCGCTATTAAACTCCCTTTATAAATGCGGCTCCGTGATTTAAACCATAGATGGCACCTGCGTAGTGTTAGGGGGTGGTAGGCGGAGGTCAGAGAGGGATGGGAAACATGTCATTTCCCCCNAGACACAAATAATTAAAAAAAGCGTATGAAGTAGCATCCGCCTTTGAACCTTTATGTGCCTGCCTGACCAACGCATTGAGCCTTGAACTTAGTGGTTGATTAGTTTCTGATTGGGTGCAATTAACATGTTTAATTCCTTACTACGACCTCCAGGTGAATTCCACTGCAACTCCCCCTCAGTCCAATTTCTTCAGGCTGTATTGTTTTAAAGTGCTGATAGTCCATACTGGCACCAGCTCACGAATTGTTCTTGCCCCCAAGGTGGTGGGAGCGGCCGACGCGGCATCGCCGGAGAATAAGAGAGAAGAGAACACCAAAGAAAATACAAAGAATGATATTACTTACGGCATTGACGACACGCCATCGTGGTACCTTTGCATCTTTATGGCGCTTCAGGTAGGCAGTCAAGAACTAAGGTACAGTTAGGTGCTTCAATACTAATTACAAACAAATATTTATGGAAAAATACTTTTAGAAAATACAAACCTTTTGGAACAAAAAATGATAATAACATGTTATTATTTTATTATATATTGAAAATTTACATTAAAAAAAGACAGCTAATGATTGCATAGATTAGAGTATGGATAAATTTAAGTAGATCTAGTAGATTTTCTAGCTGTTGGATGATTTTCCATTCATATAAAAAAATATTGTGGAAAATCGCTGTGACATCACTTCATAAGTTAGTAAAGGGACACCGTTAAACAACCACTTCTTGCATTGTGGATAGTGTTTAGGTATCACCTACGCAAACATTCTTCTGGGGGAAAAAAGAGTATAAAACCACTCTGTGGATATCCTACCATTCACCGGGCTGTTGTCAGTGGTGTAAGCTGCTCGCTTAGCCCCGCCGACAGGGCCACGTTCAGTAGGGCCAACTGCCGAATGATCCTGGTTCTCGAGACATTTAGCTCAATGCACAACACAATATGTGGATAAAGGGAGATTTTCCTTGGTTCGTGTTGGCGGAGGAAATATACTCGACATATAAAGAAAGCAAGGAGATGTCCCTCGTAGTCTAACCCCAACTACGGGTAATTAATTACCTGTTGATTGGATTAAGGCGTCATTCTCACAATATTCTGGATCTCAGTTAGGTTAGAGGTTGAGCCAATTGAAGTGAAGGAGGTTTTCTCTAAATGGCTTACCACTATCCCTCCGCGCAAATTAGAACTATCTTCTTAATCCCTTGAGTATCTGTGTAAATATGTGGATGTGTGGTAAAATGCAATGCGCGTATACCATGTATTTGACATTTCTCCCAGCGGAACCAATTGGAATATTCCATTGACAATTATCCAGCCCGTAATTATTTTAGGTGGTTTCAGGAATTTAGTTCACTGTTCACTATTTAATAGCATATTAAAGAAGTGCGATATCAAGATTTTGAAATGCAATCGAATTTGCGTAGGAAACCATTTAGGTAAAATTATCTAGAAGGTTTTTATGCTCTGACCTTCCTGTCACCGGTAAACTAAATCAGACGAAACTGACACCTTTAGCCATGTACCCACCTCTGCGGGTAGATTAGTGATGCATGAAAACCCCCGGTAAAAGCAGTTGTAGGAAATATGTTCGTGTGTTCCTCAGCACTACATGACGATGATCGGCGCCATAGTCTCCATCCCGTTCATTCTGACACCTGCTCTGTGTATGAAAGAAGATGACCCTGCACGAGGTCACATCATCTCCACCATGATATTCGTCACTGGACTGATCACCTTGCTGCAGGTCACGTTTGGCTGCAGGTCAGTACAAGGTCAGGGGAGGTCACATCATCTCCACCATGATATTCGTCACGGGACTGATCACCTTGCTGCAGGTCACGTTTGGCTGCAGGTCAGTACAAGGTCAGGGGAGGTCACATAATCTCCACCATGATATTCGTCACGGGACTGATCACCTTGCTGCAGGTCACGTTTGGCTGCAGGTCAGTACAAGGTCAGGGAAGGTCACATCATCTCCACCATGATATTCGTCACGGGACTGATCACCTTGCTGCAGGTAACGTTTGGCTGCAGGTCAGTACAAGGTCAGGGGAGGTCACATCATCTTCACTGCTAACGAGAACCTCATTGCGGAGCGCAAGTGGGTTTCTCCCAGCAGCATTACATCAACACGATGCTTTGCCAGGAAACTTTAAAGCTCAGCCTTCTTCCCCACGACTCCGTAGGCGTTCCATAGTGCGACCGTGATTTCCTTCAGCACTGGTGGTCCTCTATTCGGGTGCACTGCCATGAGATACCAGGTAGAGGATGATGTGCTCCATGACTAGTTGGCCACGGTTACTCCTCGGAGACTCCTGGAACTTCCTCAAGAGACTCGATGAAAAGTCCCATGGCTCCAGTCCCGGAATACCCTTGAGTAGCTCAATGCAATTTTTGAGCTTTGCGGCATCATCCTCGGGTGTGGGAAATGGGTTGGGTGTGTGGGTGGCAGGGGTAACAAGGGTAGGAGTTGGGAGTGGAAGGAAAGGGTTAGAAGGGTGCAGAGTGGCAGGGGTGGAGGTGGGTGTCGGGATAGGTAGAGGAGCAGTCTCGGGCGTGCCCTCAACTGAAAGGGTAGAACTGGATGCAACCGGTTCTGGTTTGGTGTCTTTGGCAGGTGCCTCGGCCTGAGGTGGAGGGGTAACTCTCTTTGACAGCACACTGGCGAAAGATTGTACCAGCGGCTTTGGTGTTGGAGCTGGAGTCACTGTCACCCTCCAACCCGCAACGTGCCCCGAGGGCTTCTGGCCTTCACTTGGCCCATCCGTCCTCCCTTCTCGGGCCTCAAGGACCTGTACGTGGGACAGCCCCGCCACGCCGAGGAGTGAGCTCCTGAGCAGCGCAGGCACTTCGGGGAAGATCACCTCTCCTCCAGGCACCCAGCCCTCTCGTGGTCACCACCACAGAACCCACACCTAGGGTTAGCGCGGCAATCCCTCCGCACATGCCCAATACGGAAACAGTTCTTGCACTGAACCGGGCTGCCTGGAGACTTGTACTTCTTCACCCTAACACGGAGCCCGCACAGGACTGATATGGAGTACAGCCTTGCGGTGTGCTCCCCGGGTGTCAGAGAGACAACGAAGTTCGGCAACCGCTG
>CABFVX010009498.1:0-18128 GCA_902151425.1 Timema shepardi
GAAGCCGAAAAAGAATTTAGATCTTACATTATTTTAATATAATCGAAGCCGGAGCTTCTCCTTCTCCAAATACGATTTAGTCCAAGGGTGGCCTCTGATTGCTCAGGCACCAATATATACCACACAACCCAGAAAGAGGAGAGACGGAAAAAACGGGGTGGGAGGCACAATCAGGAAAAATTGGGAATACAACATGCGTATGACAACATAGCTTTTACAAGGTTCG
Source organism: Timema shepardi (assembly GCA_902151425.1). Classification (NCBI taxonomy): domain Eukaryota; kingdom Metazoa; phylum Arthropoda; class Insecta; order Phasmatodea; family Timematidae; genus Timema; species Timema shepardi. The sequence continues at coordinate 227 of CABFVX010009498.1, forward strand.
TTAATGTTCTCGATCATCCTAGAGTAGGTTATCTTCACAGCACAAGTTCTTTGCTACTCAAGGTCTTTGGCACAATCACATCACAACATTGGAGATCAGTGTTATTTTTGCCGCGGTTTCAAGAAGGTGTGTCTGATAGTCACTCGCGTTAGTGTTACGTGTGGTTCCAGCCGTCATATAAATGGGGTAAGATTAGGCTTTTTTATGTTTACTTATGCAATCCAATGCTACAATTCCTGCAAATTATATTTGTTCTGAGAGGATAATATTGAAGTACATTAATATTTGATAATGGGTTAGTTGTAACTTATATGGAAAACATTGTTTGGGGTTAAGTCAAGATATTTTGATATACAAAATCAGTAGTTCTTCAATTTCCTCCAAGGAGTTAAAAGGAAGTAATTAAGAGGTGGTGTGTAAGAAGTAAGATGGAAAATATCGTTGGTGCTGTCTCGTGAGAGTGTTGTTGGTGAATACGTCTAGCACTAACATATAAATACATATATTATATAATTAAAACACCGTCATTTAACAACCAAGTGTATTGTATTAGGAGGGTAATTATATGAATTGCCAACACATGAGCTTAGAGAGTGTATGGGGGAACCGCATTAGTAGATGGAGTGTGATGAATTGCCTCCAATACACTCAACCGAGATTTCAAGCTCAAAAGCTGTCTATAATCATTTAGCTTGATTGGCTTTTAATTTACAATTTGTGTTTGGGTTTAAAATTAGATTATCTAAATGTATTCCTAATTATAATTTCTAGTAATCATTCGCCCTTTAAGAAATCGTTGCAATAATCATATTTAAAATACCTATCAGTAATAAAAGAATAAGATTGAAATTAAAAATGCAAGAATTCACCCCTTCCCCTCCATTCCCCCCAATCTTTCATAAAGTGGTCTATGATATTTACTTATATCTCTTTTAACTTCTCTTCCAAGCTAATCAACTAAGAACATAATTACGTGTGCATTTATTCATCCCCACTCCTTACAGAATGGTCTCTCTTATCCCACGAGCAAAAGGAATACCCCAATATTAAGAACGTATACCCTAATCGGTGTTCTCAGGGTAGCCACGCAATTGACGTCAAGTAAATTGAGCTCCATCCAGTCCAAACACTTCATCCTCATCTTCTAATAACACCATTCCCTTATTATATCTTACCCATAGACAATAATATAGCTTTCTGAGCAATAGAGTGATTTATGAGAAAGGTAGTGCTTTGAAATAAATAAAACATTAGATTAAAGGATATGTAGCATCTCAATCAGGCAGATTGGACAGCTACAATTGAATATCAATATTTTAATAATTTACGACAATAGAAACGAAAGAAAGAAGTAATATTAACACATTTAAAAGTAATCTACCTCAAAGGTTATTTTCCCTGACTAGATGGAGTCAAATACAATCACGTGTCTCCCTAAATTGAAACACGTGGTTGTTCAAAATAAACTGCCTTTTGATAAATACTGTAGCAGATATCAAAGAAGATGATTAACATAATCATATTTATGAATAAAATAATTTAGCGCATACCCTTTGCCATTGGATGTCGGATAGATTCACATAGATTTGCCATGCTGCCTACAAGAAAATATTGTAAGGGACGTCTATATCTCAAATTCTCATAAAAATAATAGTTGAGCCTAAAGAATATAATCAAAATGGATATATTTAAATAAATGATTCTTTGGTATATACTCACCATTTCAAGATGTTCTTGGATTTGTTCGCCACGTGTTAGAAAAGAAGAATTATTCAATGATGACGGCCTAACTGCAGCCACACGTGCTTTCATTTACAGCACCTGATCAAGAAAGAATGATCGAATGAACTCGACCTAGTGACCCACCTACCGTCAGAGAAGACTTGCGGCAGTCCAAGGAACCTTGTTTTCCCTTTTCCCCGCAAGCGGCACTCCCTACTTCATTTTCCTTTCACCCCGCCTTCGTCCATCTCTCTCCTTTTCTATATTTCTGAGTTTATCACCCTTTTTGTTTTGTTTCATTCAAGTCAGATTTGAAAAGTATAAAAAGGCTGCTTCTCAGGTTCACATTATAGCAAACTACTACAAACCGGCGTCGAAGAAGAAACCTCTGCAACTTAACTCAACGAAGGAATCGGTGGCATTGGAGTCTCGGGCGTCCGATCCACCACCACGCCGGCCAGGAGGATATACTTCAAATCCGGTGACAATGGAGTCTCGGGCGTCAGATCCACTGCCGCGCTGGCCAGGAGAATATATTTCAATTATTTAAGTATCCTGGCAACATCGTTAAGTCCTTATGACTTGGAGTCTAATTTTTTTTAAACTAGACAATGTCTACCTTGGCATGTTTGATATACTATATATTCTGTATCTATAGTTGAAGGTGACTCTCATTTTGTTTGATAGTTTTATATTATGTCGAATTGACAGTTAAACCATTTCAAGTCTTGTTGACTTCAAAATTTAAAAAGGTTTATTTAATTGGTTAAATATTATATCCTCCATTCTGAAGGACAAATCTCATTTTGACTAGTATTAGACTTAGTATATCAGTTATAGCGACTATGTTTCTCCGCATCCTTATGATACAGGCTTTACATTATGAGCCTTGGGCTTCGAATGTAGCAACGTCTTAGTTAAAGACTTGCTAACCTCCACAAGCTCCATTTGTTTGTTCTGAGTCAATGTTTCTCATGACGCCGTGGACGTCATGTATATTAGTTTAATATTTGCATGGCTACAACCAGGCTGTCTGTCCTGTTTTCCAAATCACAGTTTGGTTAAGAGAAATATATGTTTTGAGTTGGTCAAGTAGTCACGCTTTACGTACGGTATTAGCTTGGGTGAGCAAACCGCGGCACTCCGCTCGTGTCATAATGGAGTCCGCGTAAATAATACCCTTTTGTCTTTGATTCTTTTTGACTCTTATTGTTTTTTGTGTTGCTTTTAGTGTAATTCCAATTAGTATGGTTCGTACTATCGAATCCTCGGGTATACGCTACTAAGATATTATTTTTGAACACTTTTACTTCACTTTCATCAAACATGACAGGCTATCTCCAAGTACGGTTGTGTCACCGTCATAATGAACGCCATAAGTTTTATCTGTGTAAGCTTTAGGCATTTAATGATTTGAATCAAATAGCTAATTGTTTTGCTAATTCACAGGTAAGAAATCTTCCACCATCAGTTCTGATTTTGACAGCGTAATTTGAACCATTTTGTTTAACGGTCCTCTAATAGACATAAAGAATTCCCTGACTATGACATCGGGCTCATGCCTTGCATGGCGTAGCTATTTATAATTTCGTTTATATCATGATATTATGTAATTGACTTGATTATATCCTTAGTGCCATTTGTTGACATGGTGCAAACATGGTGATCATTGTCTACATGAAACCTTAAAACATTATAAACATGATATCATTTATCATCACATTTAAAGGAAATTCATTTACAGTTCTTTGTGTGAAGTGTGTGAATCCAAGTAAATATAGATGAAGCCGTGATTAAATATCAATTATACGTATTGCTTCGGCTTCATATCCAAAGTTATCAGAGGAATCCTTTGTTTCGATTTACTTGGGCCTTTTTTTTATCGTAGAACCGATTCTTATTTTTTTTAAACGAAATAATACCTATTATCAACTTATATTAGCTAAATTCATTTTAATTGTAGTAAGGAGAAGTAAGAATGAGAACAATAAGGAACTTACTTGGTAGAATGACAATTGGTTAACTTGTTGTAACACTTCTGAGTAAATTAACATACAAGTAATGAAAAAGAAAAAAAGGGGGTTTTAATAAAAAGGGATATTGTTAAAACATAAAAAGTATATGCTAAGTCATTTAACAATATGAATTGATGGAAGTAATAAATAATTAATTATTCGAGGCTAAAAATTGATATGTCAGGTATTTAATCACATGTAAATACATAAATTATTCACCTAAGTATCACCTAGAAATTGATAAGAGAAACTTTAATTAAAAAATAGGAAAAAACAGTAGTTGAACAAGATTCATAAAAAAAAATTGTTACAACATTTTTTTAATGATTTTATCAAAAAACAAACATTGGAAATAGTTAGTTACAAGCTAGAGTTGTTAACACAAGTAACAATTAATGAATAATCAGCTTTCTAATATCTTGAAAACAGTCAACAAAGGCAATAATGCTGTATAAACAAATTTACTAATTAACTATTGATATGACAGGAACTAAACTCTTAAAATTGCATAAACTATTTTCCTAAGAATCACTTATAAACTGATCAAAAGCAATTTGAATTTAAAAGAAGAAACCAATATATGAACACGATTCAATTAAAGAAATTAAATTATTATAAAAAAAAATTGAGAAATTTATCAAAAACAGAAGATGCAAAGAGTTAAACTGAACAGGAGTGTTTTTACAAGTGATAGTTACATAGAATCAATTTAATAAAATATAGAAACAGGCAAAAAGGGCAATTATGCAGTTATAGCAAATGATAAGAGTAATCAAATGTGATTAATAATAAGTTGGTAAATTTACTTATTACAAGAATGATAATTTAATAAAATCTAGGAAATAAATAGCAAGGACTGTTACACAATGCAAACATATTAGATCTGAGCTACATAAGAAATATGTTAAAATTGAAATTAAAATTTTCCTAATAACATATCCTACACGATTAAAATGATTATTTTATTGTTTAGAGCTTGTTATCAGGTCAGGAGGTTTATAAGCTATATTAAACAAAGAGGTAATTAATTAGATAATTGATGATTAGCAGAAGTGTTGACCAACTCAATCAACGTGGTTTTAACATAATCGATATTATAAGTTTATTAAATATAAGAGAATGGATGTAATTAAAAAGTGTAAATGGGAAAAGTACTTAAAATGACACTTGAATGGTGTATTATAAAATACATTCCTTAACTGTAATTTAACTCCACTCCTTAGACACTTGTACCACCTCTAGGCTGGTTGATTGACGACATCTTTCGGCTTTCGTTACATCAGCCTCTGGTCTAAGACAAAACAAATTCGGAAAATTTAGTTTTGAGGTGTAAAAATTATATCAAAAAGAATAAAAGGTTCAACTAATATATAGAGAATTAAAGACCTTAACCAAAGAAAATGATGTAAGAAAATCATTAGTAGAGTTAAATGGAGGAACGAGAAAATTTACTAGTTTAATGTTTATTATACACAAAAACAAACTATTAATCCAACCATCATGTTGCGGGTGTGTTGTTATTCGCGTTATTAACACAGTGCAATAAATGTGAGTTCGATAAAACTTGTTAATTTATAATTTTTATTATGAATCTTCCAGAAGGTCATGTGACCAACGTAAGCGTTAGGGATATTAAGAAAAGTTGCTTGAGATGTCGCTAGTGTATAGGTTGGTGAATGCTATCGAATATAGATAGATGAAAAAAGGGTGTTGGATGGAGGAAAAACATGGGACATAGGAGAAAAGGGAGAAAGGTTCAAATCTTCACGACGCTGGCCTGAACAGGTCTCAACTACGATGCTAGGAAGGCAGGGTTTTTTGGTGGGATGGGGTGTGATTTAAATTTTTAATTTGTTCATGTTGTGGAAGATTCTCTATTGTGTTTATAAGGGATTAGTTTTGAAATTTTGTTTGTTCATTAAGGATAATATTGTGATGAAAAGTGGCATTATAAATATAGAGATTTTAAGCAATGTTCATTTTCAAGCCTTTGGTTGAAGGTAGGAGAAGTTTCATTCATTGGTTGATAGGAGTTGGTTGATGGTCTAAGATTTTTAAATGTTCAGCAAATTTTGATTTGGTTCTACTAAATTTGAACGCACTAATGTGTTCAGAATAGCGTTTAGAAAGTGCCCGTCCAGTTTTTCCAATGTATGCAGCGTTGCACTCACAGTTTAGTTTATATATTCCACCTTTTTTGTAATTATATGGGTGTTGAGATTGGAGTTGGATAAATGTTTTTTGGTTGTGTTGTTGGTTCCGAAAGCAATATTAATATTATGTTTTTGTAAAATTTTAGTGACTTTATGGGTTTCAGGGCTTGTATAGTTGAATATTACCTATTTAGGTTGGTTAGGTTTGTTGAAAATATTTGTGGGGTTGGATTTTTTTCCCGTTTGAGATTTTTGTTTCTGAATAATTTTATATGTTATAGATTGAGAATACCCATTAGTGGTGGAAGTTTGTTTGATGATGTTAAATTCATTTTTAAAATTCTTTTTTGAAAATGGTATATGAAGTAGCTTATAAACCAAGGTATTGAAAGTTGCTAAAAGTTCCATGTGGAGTGCATTTTTGTTAGTGGTATTTAAGTAAACCTATATCTGAGTTATAGTCTCTATGAGCTCAACGTGACCATTCCTCCAGTCTATAAGGTAGTAAAAATGCCGAATAATATAATTAATCTTAAGGTGAAGAAACGATTCTAAGTGTCTATCTTGGCACTACTAGTCGATGAACGAGGAAAAGCAATCAAATTTAGACTATATCGTTACGATTACATCTGAATCAATGATACTCAAACTAGATAAAACTAGATTAATTCCTCGCCCTCGATACGTTAATGTATCAACTAACTCTATTTACGAAGCTAGGGCGGATATAATGGACAGAGATATATTGAACATAGGAGAGCGGGCCACATGGGATACTGCTTTGAGCAGTTTCCACTTTAATTCCTTGTTATAATATATTTCTGGACCATTATCTAACGGGAATCAGCCTAAGCTATATATTCAGAAAGAAGGATCTAATAGTTTATTACACCGTTCACTTCCGAACATCAAAGAAAGATTGCTGTTAGCTATATAGTATGCTTTTTAAAGACGAACTTTGGGAATCTTTGGTAAAAGTGTACTTCATCTGTTCTCTAGAATCGTCTAAGTGAGTCAAGATTGATCAATCGAGATATGTAGGTATATCGACTAAACACAATATATTTTGATTCGGAAAGGTTAACAAACGTAACTCGACCGTAACAACAAATATAACACTGTATGTTGATGGATGTCGACATTGTATGACCCCTCGAACCCTAAAAAGTGGTTTTTGTAATTCCGTATGCCTCTGTGTCTGTTTAACCCTAAAATTAAGAGTAGGTTAGTAAAGGGTGAAAAGATAAAAACAGATTTTCTCAAAATCAGCACAAACGATTTTGATTGATATTCTTATCTAGACTATAAAATCTAAGATTATAAACAAAATGGCTATTTTAATTTTCCTGTGAAAATGACAATTCGAGTACTTTAAAGAAGTAGAAATTTCCTTTTCTGCACAAATATTTAAAATACTAAATAACTTATCATTGAAAAATTATAGTAATTTAAAAAACTAAAACCTGTATTTGAAATACGTTTATCTTTATAAAACTAATAGTTATGGAGATAGTGGCAAATATATTGATACAATTTGGTTAGCTATAGTTGTACAGAGATATTACTTACGTTTTAACGCAATAATTCTCAAATTCCATAGAATAAGTAGATATGTTAATTTATAATAAATTTTATGTTCTTTTTCCTTAGGGTAAATGTTTGTACAGCAATGAGCTATCTCTATCCTTTTGGACTCAATAGTCAATATTTACCTATTTTATTGCCCTAAATTTATAAATGAGGAATTTAATAAAACTGTGATAACATAAGATACACAATCCCTTATAAAATGTCGAAATTGTATAATGGAAGTCAACATTTTAATACGAATTGTTGGCCCTTGTGGACCCAATATTGATCTTTATTTTTGTTCCAAATATATTATTAAGGACTTTAACTCTTTAAAAAGAAAATCATAAAATTTAAATCTGGGGGCCAAAATATGCTTAACGTAGTTATGTATAACGCAATTTTCTCTCGGGTTTCTAGGGTAGATTATTTCGTTTCACATATAGGCCTATTACGAGTTTTTAAAAAATTATCCATTTTTAAACAGTGGAGTGAGAAAGTCCTTGCGGAATTACGTACCATTTATTATATCTCATGAAATTGGTGATTTATTTTATGATGACTTTGAAGATGAGTTACACGTTCTAAGGAACTCCATACATCGCAAACCGAAGAGCGACCTCAGACGAATGATTTTCTTGGAGTTCTTTTTAACGTGGAAGATTAAAAAAAAGTATTTGTACAAACAAAAACAAGGTGTTAGAAATTCTTGAAGTAAGTGAACACCGATTAGAATTGTTTATCTTCAATCGTTTGTTTGTATTTATCTATTAATTTAATAAACAACATTTCTTCTTCATTTCTAAATTTTAAACTTCGTTCGCGTTTATGATTTTCAAATGATATTTTGGCATAATAATAAATACGATAAAATATAGAAGATAACCTTTCATAAACGTAATAAACTTAATAGCTTTTATTGGTTTATGTTCATAACAGTTCCACAGACGTTGAACTGACATTATCTCCATGGTAAAATTAAGCCAATCAAAAGCTTTGAAACAATCCTAGTGCTCCAAGAAACTTACTTATAAGAACTAATGGAAGGCACCTATTCGTATCTTGACGAGCACATAAAATAGTATTGTAGAACACAACGCCAAATTTAAACAACCATTAATTTTTAATAACAGTTAAGCTACAAGGACTTTGAGGATACATTATAAGATTGTCCCTTAATATTGTCAGCTTTCACTTCTAAATTAATTTTATCTTGTGCCAAATTAAGTTATAATTTGTTGCTGTAATTAAAGTAGTTTTAACTTGTAAGAATATTTTATTTAATAATTAGTATTTATAAATATACCTTTTAGATTATCAAGTATTAATAAACACAGTCAAACAAGCTATACATTATGTTTAAATAAACTAACTGATATACTGGGTATGTTTATTGATATATTCATTACTACTTAATGTTACCCTAACTAACGAATCCAGACACAACCCACCAAATGAACCATTTATGAAGAACATTATTAATCTTTGCACAATCTTATTTTATGCTAACCTTTAATGAACATGTATTCATATTCAGGTGTGGAAATAAATTATACTTGAAGAAATAGTTGAGATAGTATTTGAGTGGTGCAGGAAGGATTATTTGAGAAAGAAAGGTTACACTTGTACTATTCTACTATAATCCGGTTTTTGGCAGTGAAATATTAACTTGAATAAAGAATGTGGTGGTTGTAAAATAATGCTTTCAAACAAGGAAGTATGTAAAAGAGGTTGTTCGTATGCCTATATAAACAATTTTGAGTATGATTTTAATATTAATTCTAGTTCAGAGCTTTCTTTTCCTCTGCACATCAAACTATTCTTCCTGCATTTATGTGTGATCCCTGGTTCTTAGTTCAAGGCAGGCCAAACCATATACAAATCAAAAAGGGACAAGAAAAATGGGTGTACAACACACTAGGGTAATTATTACATTACGTAGTCATACATTAATTTTATATGAAAACAAAAACAAGCGTAATAACAAAAATCATACTTTTCCAATCAAGAACAAAGAAAAAGGATTTTTGTTGCGGTCCAATTCTTTCTTCTCATTTCGTGTTAATTTTAGAAATTAAATCTAAGTATAATATTGTTAATGTATAACACTGTTATATGTTTGATAATTTGGACTCTTAACAAGATAGAATATTAATTAGATAGCTTTGAAGTGTAATACTTGAGAAGACTTGAGAAGATGATATGGACAGAATGACGAGATCCTGAGAAGAGTGGGTGAGAAGAGAACCATTTTGAATGTGATTCTTTGGTACAAAGCGGACTGAATCGGACACATCTTTAAGAGGAGCTGTCTTCCGCACGATGCCATTTAAGGCAAGGTTGAGGGAAAGAGGAGATTAGGATTATGGAGGATTCAAATATTGTATGAATTGAAGGAAATAAGTAAATGCTGTGAGCTCAAGGAGGAAGCAAAGGACGGTGAGAATTGTAAGTTTAAGATCACTGAAAAAAGGATTGAACCTGTTTTAAAACGAAACATCTAATGATAGTGATAAATATTGTTACAGATAGGGACTCATCATACACATATTTTAAATTTTTAAAACATCAGATACAATGAATTAATATCCCAAACGTACTATTAGAGATATACCTAAAAGAGACTAAGCTTAGAGACTTTAATTAATATGTATTCATTACTAAAGCCATAATCGTATTTTATTTAACCTTGAGCTATTTTTATACTTTATTTGTAACCATAATTTGTTAATAAATTTTGCTAAATTATAAAGCCATGTGATCATTGGATAACCTCTAATACCATTCGGTAAATTATATATATATATATATATATATGTGTGTGTGTGAGCGCGCGTCTGTCTCTTAACTTAGTTATGTATTCTTATAGAGTTTGATATCTATTGTAAGTTAATCTATCGCTGGTCAGCTTGTAATTGTAGTCTCATGTATCTGAAATGCGAGCTATTTCTTGTTAAATCTGCACGTAGGACCGTATATGTTAATTCCTGTGGAAGAGCATTGAATCTGTTAGTATTGCTGAGAAAGAGATGGCGTGATTCAAAGACGGGGATCTAGGTTCATTGATTGGTGCTTAATACCATCTTTGAAATCTCCTAGAGTTGGTAGATTCTAGCCAGTGTGTGTCTCCTATAGCAGTGCTCTGGGCAGTTGGTTCCAGATGGTTGGTGAAGGAAGTTGGTTACAGGTACTTGATGTAGGCAGTTGGTTCCAGAAGGTTGATGTAGACATTTGGTACCAGGTAGTTTATGTAGGCATTTGGTTAGAGACGGTTGATTTAGGGAGTTTGTTTTAGACAAGTTGTTGAAGTCTATTGATAAAATGAGTTCATTTAGCTATGGCGTGTCTTACGTGCCATGAGTGAAACAATGGTTAAGAAAATGGTTAGTCATCGGTTAAGACGATGATTAGAGAGTGTTGATCAGGCAGTAAGTTTCCCAGTATAGTAAAGGTTTCTCAAGTTATGACATTGTAACATATTGGTGATGGAGACCGGGGATGTGTGAACGCAGGACACGTCATAGTGACGAATGTGTATAAGTGCACTTCTAATTTAATAAACCTGTATTAGTGTTACTTGCATGACTTTGTTTTAAGCTATCCTGGAATAAACCTCACACATTACAGAAAAATGTACCCTTGTCCAAGTTCGAACCTTGGACCTGACAAATTGGTGATTCATGGTCGTTGCTACCAAATAATTGGTGATTACTAGCTCAGCTACCTTACAAGCGGTTTAGAGGTGTAATAGTAGTCTCAGTCACCTTACAAGAGCTTAAGAAGGTGAGAAGAAGTCCAGTCACCTTACAATAGGTTCAGAAGTGTAATAGTAGTCTGTCATATTACAAGGGCTTCATAAAGTGTAATAGTAGTCTCTATCACCTTACAAGGGCTTCATAGAGTGTAGTAGTAGTCTCAGTCACCTTACGAGTAGTTCAGAAGTGTAATAGTAGTCTCAGTTAACTTACAAGGGCTTCAGAAGTGTTGTAGTAGTCTCAGTCACCTAACAAGGGCTTCCGAAGTGTTGTAGTAGTCTCAGTCACCTTACAAGAAGTTCAGAAGTGTAGTAGTAGTCTCAGTCACCTAATAAGGGCTTCAGAAGTATTGTAGTAGTCTCAGTCACCTTACAAGAAGTTCAGAAGTGTAATAGTAGTCTCTGTCACTTTAAAAGGGCTTCAAAAAGTGTAGTAGTAGTCTCAGTCACCTTACGAGTAGTTCAGAAGTGTAATAGTAGTCTCGGTCACCTTACAAAGGCTTCAGAAGTGTAGTAGTAGTCTCAGTCAACTTACAAGGGCTTCAGAAGTGTAATAGTAGTCTCAGTCAACTTACAAGAGGTTCAGAAGTGTAATAGTAATCTCAGTAGATGTGTAATAGTAGTCTCAGTCAACTTACAACAGGTTCAGAAGTGTAATAGTAGTCTCAGCCACCTTACAATGAGTCCAGAAGAGTAATAGTAGTCTCAGTCAACTTACAAGAGGTTCAGAAGTGTAATAGTAGTCTCAGTCAACTTACAAGGGCTTCAGAAGTGTAGTAGTAGTCTCAGTCAACTTACAAGAGGTTCAGATGTGAAATATTAGTCTCAGTCACCTTACAAGAAGTTCAGAAGTGTAGTAGTAGTCTCAGTCAACTTACAAGAGGTTCAGAAGTGTAATAGTCTCAGTCACCTTACAAGGGCCTCAGAAGTGTAGTAGTAGTCTCAGTCAACTTACAAGAGGTTCAGAAGTGAAATAGTAGTCTACAGTCACCTTACAAGAAGTTCAGAAGTGTAGTAGTAAATTCATTCACCTTACAAGAAGTTCAGAAGTAAAATAGTAGTGTCAGTCACCTTACAAGATATTCAGAAGTGTAATAGTAGTCTCAGTCAACTTACAAGAGGTTCAGAAGTGAAATAGTAGTCTCAGTCACACCTCAAGAGGTTCAGAAGTGAAATAGTAGTCTCAGTCACCTTACAAGAAGTTCAATAGTGTAGTAGTAGTCTCAGTCAACTTACAAGAGGATCAGAAGTGTAATAGTAGTCTCAGTCACCTTACAAGAAAATCAGAAGTGTAGTAGTAGTCTCAGTCAACTTACAAGGGCTTCAGAAGTGTAATAGTAGTCTCAGTCAACGTACAAGAGGTTCAGAAGTGTAATAGTAGTCTCAGCCACCTTACAATGGGTTCAAAAGTATAATAGTAGTCTCAGACAACTTACAAGAGGTTCAGAAGTGAAATAGTAGTCTCAGTCACCTTACAGGAAGTTCAGAAGTGTAGTAGTAGTCTCAGTCAACTTACAAGAGGTTCAGAAGTGTAATAGTGGTCTCAGTCACCTTACAAGAAGTTCAGAAGTGTAGTAGTAGTTTCAGTCACCTTACAAGAAGTTCAGAAGTAAAATAGTAGTCTCAGTCACCTTACAAGATATTCAGAAGAGTAATAGTAGTCTCAGTCAACTTACAAGAGGTTCAGAAGTGAAATAGTAGTCTCAGTCACCTTACAAGTAGTTCAGAAGTGTAGTAGTAGTCTCAGTCAACTTACAAGACGTTCAGAGGTGTAATAGTAGTCTCAGTCACCTTACAAGAAAATCAGAAGTGTAGTAGTAGTTTCAGTCACCTTACAAGAAGTTCAGAAGTGAAATAGTAGTCTCAGTCACCTTACAAGGGCCTCAGAAGTGTAGTAGTAGTCTCAGTCAACTTACAAGAGGTTCAGAAGTGAAATAGTAGTCTCAGTCACCTTACAAGAAAATCAGAAGTGTGGTAGTAATCTCAGTCAACTTACAAGGGCTTCAGAAGTGTAATAGTAGTCTCAGTCAACGTACAACAGGTTCAGAAGTGTAATAGTAGTCTCAGCCACCTTACAATGGGTTCAAAAGTGTAATAGTAGTCTCAGTCAACTTACAAGAGGTTCAGAAGTGAAATAGTAGTCTCAGTCACCTTACAAGAAGTTCAGAAGTGTAAGTAGTAGTCTCAGTCAACATACAAGAGGTTCAGAAGTCTAACAGTAGTCTCAGTCACCTTACAATGGCCTCAGAAGTATAGTAGTAGTCTCAGTCAACGTACAACAGGTTCAGAAGTGTAATAGTAGTTTCAGATAGTTTACATAAGGTCCAGAAGTGTAATAGTAGTCTCAGATAGCTTACAAGAGGTTCAGAAGAGTAATAGTAGTCTCAGATAGCTTACAAGAGGTTCAGAAGAGTAATAGTTGTCTCAGATAGCTTACACGAGATTCAGAATGGTAGTAGTAGTCTCAGATAGCTTACAAGAGGTTCATAAGTGTAATAGAAGTCTCAGTCAACTTACTAGAAGTTCAGAAGTGTAATAGTAGACTCAGTCACCTTACAAGGGCCTCAGAAGTGTGGTAGTAGTCTCAGTCAACTTACAAGAAGTTCAGAAGTGTAGTAGTAGTTTCAGTCACCTTACAAGAAGTTCAGAAGTGAAATAGTAGTCTCAGTCACCTTACAAGGGCCTCAGAAGTGTAGTAGTAGTCTCAGTCAACTTACAAGAGGTTCAGAAGTGTAGTAGTAGTTTCAGATAGTTTACAAAAGGTTCAGAAGTGTAGTAGTAGTCTCAGTCACCTTACAAGAAGTTCAGAAGTGTAGTAGTAGTTTCAGTCACCTTACAAGAAGTTCAGAAGTGAAATAGTAGTCTCAGTCACCTTACAAGGGCCTCAGAAGTGTAGTAGTAGTCTCAGTCAACTTACAAGAGGTTCAGAAGTGTAGTAGTAGTTTCAGATAGTTTACAAAAGGTTCAGAGGTGTAGTAGTAGTCTCAGTCACCTTACAAGAAGTTCAGAAGTGTAGTAGTAGTTTCAGTCACCTTACAAGAAGTTCAGAAGTGAAATAGTAGTCTCAGTCACCTTACAAGGGCCTCAGAAGTGTAGTAGTAGTCTCAGTCAACTTACAAGAGGTTCAGAAGTGTAGTAGTAGTTTCAGATAGTTTACAAAAGGTTCAGAAGTGTAGTAGTAGTCTCAGTTAGCTTACAAGAGGTTCAGAAGTGTAATAGTAATCTCTGTCAACTTACAAGAGGTTCAGAAGTGAAATAGTAGTCTCAGTCACCTTACAAGAGGTTCAGAAGTGAAATAGTAGTCTCAGTCAACTTACAAGAAGTTCAGAAGTGTAGTAGTAGTCTCAGTAAATTTACAAGAGGTTCAGAAGTGAAATATTAGTATGTCACCTTACAAGAAGTTCAGAAGTGTAGTAGTAGTCTTAGTCAATTTAAAAAGGGCTTCAGAAGTGTAATAGTAGTCTCAGTCACCTTACAAGGGCCTCAGAAGTGTAGTAGTAGTCTCAGTCAACTTACAAGAGCTTCAGAAGTGTAGTAGTAGTTTCAGATAATTTACAAAAGGTTCAGAAGTGTAGTAGTAGTCTCAGATAGCTTACAAGAGGTTCAGAAGTGTAATAGTAGTCTCAGATAGCTTACAAGAGGTTCAGAATGGTAGTAGTAGTCTCAGATAGCTTACAAGAGGTTCATAAGTGTAATAGAAGTCTCAGATAGCTTACAAGAGGTTCAGAATGGTAGTAGTAGTCTCAGAAAGCTTACAAGAGGTTCAGAATGGTAGTAGTAGTCTCTGATAGCTTACAAGAGGTTCAGAATGGTAGTAGTAGTCTCAGATAGCTTACAAGAGGTTCATAAGTGTAATAGAAGTTTCAGTCAACTTACAAGGGCCTCAGAAGTGTAGTAGTAGTCTCAGATAGCTTACAAGAGGTTCATAAGTGTAATAGTAGTCTCAGTCACCTTACAAGAGGTTCATAAGTGAAATAGTAGTCTCAGTTACCTTATATGGGTTTGAGAAGTGAAATAGTCGTCTCAATCACCTTACAAGAGATTCAGAAGTGTAATAGTAGTCTCAGTCACCTTACAAAAGGTTCAGAAGTGTAATAGTAGTCTCAGTCACCTTACAAGAGGTTCAGAAGTGTAGTAGTAGTAGTCTCAATAACCTTACAAGAGGTTGAGAAGTGTAATAGTAGTCTCAGTCAACTTACAAGAGGTTCAAAAGCGTAATAGTAGTCTCAGTCAACTTGCAAGGGCTTCAGAAGTGTAGTAGTAGTCTCAGATAGCTTACAAGAGGTTCAGAAGTGTAATATTAATCTCAGTCACCTTACAAGGGCTTCAGAAGTTTAATAGTAGTCTCAGTCACCTTAAAAGGGCTTCAGAAGTTTAATAGTAGTTTCTGTCACTTTACAAGACGTTCAGAAGTGTAATAGTATTCTCAGTCACCTTACAAGTGGTTCAGAAGTGAAATAGTAGTCTAAGTAACTTTACAAAAGTTTCAGAAGTGAAATAGTAGTCTCAGTAAACTTACAAGAAGTTCAGTTTTGAAATAGTAGTTTCAGTAATCTTACAAGAGGTTCAGAATTTAAATAGTAGTCTCAGTCACCTTACAAGAGGTTCGGAAGTTAAATAGTAGTCTCAGTGACCTTATAAGAGCTTCAGAAGTGTAGTAGAAGTCTCAGAAAGCTTACAAGAGGTTCAGAAGTGAAATAGTAGTCTCAGTCACCTTATAATAGGTTCAGAAGTGTAATAGTAGTCTCAGTTACTTTACAAGAGGTTCAGAGGTGTAATAGTAGTCTCAGTAAACTTACAAGAAGTTCAGAAGTGTAATAGTAGTCTCAGTCACCTTACAAGGGCCTCAAAAGTGTAGTAGTTGTCTCAGTCAACTTACGAGAGGTTCAGAAGTGAAATAGTAGTCTCAGTCACCTTACAAGAGATTCAGAAGTGAAATAGTAGTCTCAGTCACCTTACAAGAAGTTCAGAAGTGTAGTAGTAGTCTCAGTCAACTTACAAGGGCTTCAGGAGTGTAATAGTAGTTTCAGTCACTTTACCAGTGGTTCAGAAGTGAAATAGTAGTTTCAGTCACCTTACAAGAGGTTCAGAATTTAAATAGTAGTCTCAGTCACATTACAAGAGGTTCAGAAGTTAAATAGTAGTCTCAGTGAACTTATAAGAGGTTCAGAAGTGAAATAGTTGTCTGATTAACCTTACAAGAGGTTCAGAAGTGAAATAGTTGTCTCAGTCACCTTACAATAGGTTCAGAAGTTAAATATTAGTCTCAATTACTTTACAAGAGGTTCAGAGGTGTAATAGTAGTCTCAGTCACTTTACAAGAGGTTCAGAAGTGTAATAGTAGCCTCAGTGATCTGACAAGATGTTCAGATGTGAAATAGTAGTCTCAGTCACCTTACAATAGATTCAGAATTGTAATAGTAGTCTCAGTTACTTTACAAGAGGTTCAGAAGTGTAATAGTAGTCTCAGTCACCTTACAATAGGTTCAGAAGTGTAGTAGTAGTCTCAGTAACCTTATAAGAGGTTCAGTTTTGAAATACTAGTTTCAGTCACCTTACAAGAGGTTCAGAATTGAAATAGTAGTCTCAGTAACCTTACAAGAGGTTCAGTTTTGAAATAGTAGTTTCAGTCACCTTACAAGAGGTTCATAATTGAAATAGTAATCTCAGTCACCTTATAATAGGTTCAGAAGTTAAATAGCAGTCTCAGTCAACTTACAAGAGGTTCAGAAGTGAAATAGTAGTCTCAGTCACCCTACAATAGATTCAGAAGTGTAATAGTAGTCTCAGTTATTTTACAAGAGGTTCAGAGGTGTAATAGTAGTCTCAGTCACTTTACAAGAGGTTCAGAAGTGTAATAGTAGCCTCAGTCATCAGAAAAGATGTTCAGAAGTGCAATAGTAGTCTCAGTCACTTTACAAGAGGTTCAGAAGTGTAATAGTAGTCTCAGTCACCTTACAAGACGTTCAGAAGTGAAATAGTAGTCTCAGTCAACTTACAAGAGGTTCAGAACTGTAATACGAGTCTCAGTCACCTTACAAGATATTCAGAAGTGTAATAGTAGTCTCAGTCACCTTACAACAGGTTCAGAAGTGTAATAGTAGTCTCGGTCACCTTACAAGAGGTTCAGAAGTGAAATAGTAGTCTCAGTCACCTTACAAGAAGTTCAGAAGTGTAGTAGTAGTTTCAGTCACCTTACAAGAAGTTCAGAAGTGAAATAGTAGTCTCAGTCACCTTACAAGATATTCAAAAGTGTAATAGTAGTCTCAGTCAACTTACAAGAGGTTCAGAAGTGAAATAGTAGTCTCAGTCACCTTACAAGAGGTTCAGAA
Organism: Timema shepardi; assembly: GCA_902151425.1. Lineage (NCBI taxonomy): Eukaryota > Metazoa > Arthropoda > Insecta > Phasmatodea > Timematidae > Timema > Timema shepardi. Next base: position 17,772 of record CABFVX010009498.1, read on the forward strand.
GTGAAATAGTAATCTCAGTCACCTTACAAGAAGTTCAGAAGTGTAGTAGTAGTCTCAGTCAACTTACAAGAGGTTCAGAAGTGTAATAGTAGTCTCAGTCACCTTACAAGAAAATCAGAAGTGTGGTAGTAATCTCAGTCAACTTACATGGGCTTCAGAAGTGTAATAGTAGTCTCAGTCAACTTACAACAGGTTCAGAAGTGTAATAGTAGTCTCAGTCACCGTACAATGGGTTCAGAAGTGTAATAGTAGTCTCAGTCAACTTACAAGTGGTTCAGAAGTGAAATAGTAGTCTCAGTCACCTTACAAGAAGTTCAGAAGTGTAGTAGTAGTCTCAGCCACCTTACAATGGGTTCA
>CABFVX010009499.1:0-18127 GCA_902151425.1 Timema shepardi
GAAATGGAGGACCTACAGTTTAACGTGGGATCCGAACCACGGTGGAGGTCTGGCATTCCCCACATTCACAAGATGTCTTGTCAGCGGTGAAGGAAGAGTTTGGCAATCATTGATCACTTATTGTTTGACACATGTGACAAATTATACAATTTGCAATAGTTTTTAAAATATGACACAATACTAATGATTTTCAATGCCGATCATAATGTACCATGAAAGTCGGGGAAAAAAACGTGTTATGATAATTTTATATAAACGTATAAACAATCATGAGCTGTAAAGAATGTAAACATAATAATATAAACACTGGAAATGTTTAGAATGTCTGAAGAATATTCAAACATTTGTCCAAACGACTTGGTAGCACTGCTGAAGTATGAAGATCTATTGTTGAGTTACAGATACATACGTCATGTGGAGCTATCCCTGTGATCAGAAGGGATCGAGTGTAAATAATCAAGATGCAGTGTCTGTAAAAAGTTTCAAACTACAACAATAAGTAAATTATCAATATATATTTACTATTCAACATCCTCAATGTCAAGGTGGAACCCCTTTTTTTTATAAAGACAATAACCAACACCCATTGAGATACACTAACTTGATTCGCTGGAGGCCAAAATTGAATCCTCAAGTTGAAGAGAAGTGCCCTCGAAGTGTAAGGAAGTGCTGTACAGGGCGTGCTTTGTGCCCATTGTCACACATGTAGAAGAAACATGAACATTGAATGTAAGGCTGGTGTCAGATGGGATCACCTTGGGGCGCCAATTCCTTTTGTTGCCATTTGTTCGCGACTTGGGTGGCGTGATCCACATCTATAGTAATCGTATGAGGTAACATCCCATATTGTTGGACGCTGTTCAATTTCATAAACGAAGGCTTCAATGTCAAGCTTCATTGCAAAGTGGCCACTTCTCATGGTGTCGTGTGACAGAATGAATTAAAAACAACAGGTTGGCAAAGTGGCGTCACCTATAAGCAGTGCGTTGAGTCACAGATAGTCGACCCTAACGCGACCCGGTGGGTGGCCACCCCATATGACAGGAGCAATTAAAATGTTCTTACCCACTGAGTCACGAGATCCTGATGACCCTGTCTCACACCAGCCTAAGAGAGGCCATGGGAATGAAGTTTATGAAGAGCATGTTAGCTGTCACGAGGAAAACAAAATTAGGAATGAAGTTATCTGGGAGAGAGTGTGGGTACATGGAGTACATGAGATAGTAGAGGAAGCAAGACTGAGATGGTATGGTCATGTAATGAGGATGTTGGAGTACATGAGATAGTAGAGGAAGCAAGACTGAGATGGTATGGTCATGTAATGAGGATGTTGGAGTACATGAGATAGTAGAGGAAGCAAGACTGAGATGGTATAGTCATGTGATGAGAATGTTGGAGTACATGAGATAGTAGAGGAAGCAAGACTGAGATGGTATGGGCATGTAATGAGGATGTTGGAGTACTTGAAATAGTAGAGGAAGCAAGACTGAGATGGTATGGTCATGTAATGAGGATGTTGGAATCCATGAGATAGTAGAGGAAGCAAGGATGAGATGGTGTGGTCATAGAATGAGAATGTTGGAGTACATGAGATAGTAGAGGAAGCAAGACTGAGATGGTGTGGGTATTGGGCAAGTAATGAGAATGGATAAAGAGAGGATGCCAAATAAAATGATGGAAATGAAGTATGTAGGAAAAATACCACGAGGAAGGCCAAGAAAAGATGGGAGGTGCAAATAACAGAAAGCGTTCAAGTGAGAGAAGAAGAATGAAAGAGATTAAAGGAGAAAGAATAATGGAATTGTAGAGGAAAATGGCGCCATTTTACTAAACTGACCCGGCCACAGGCTGGAAACAGATGATGATGATAATGATGAGGGCATAAGCATGATATGAAGGATTTTAAATTCACAATAAGTGCAACCCCAGGTACTCCCTAATAGCTCTACTTGTGTGCTAAATGTGTTGAACAAAGCTTTTGTTTAACCTTGTTGACAAAATATGCCAATAATTTTAAGCAGACATGTTGAGCACGTTTGAATCTCAGCTCCTTCTTGATATGGCAGAAACCTTTCTCCCATCAAATACAAGAAGACGAGGGCAAGAACCGTGACACACATGGACGCAACCATTGCTAGCCATAGTCGTGATGAGAAGGGCATGATGAAGTAGCGCCACGACAGATCAGACACACTGGGCTGCCGGATGTACATACTGTTCCTGGAAAACATGGAGAATACCATTATGAAGACTATGCTGCCGGATGTACATATTGTTCTTGGAAAACATGAAGGACAACATAATTATGGGGACTGTGCTCAACAGCCAAATACTATCTTGATAAGGCGTTAGTTTTACGGTTATTACCCCTACAAAAGCTGGCCTGTTGCTCTACACAACTGTTTTAATATATTATCCGTTTCTGCTGGACTAGACTCGTGTCTTTATCAGCCCCACTGAGCTCTAGGTCCACATATATTTCTGGTATGTTGCGGTGAGTCATATGTAACCTTGTTACAACATATAAACGTTGATAGGTTGTCTCCCTCACCATCCTGGCCCCAGTTGACCCGTCTCAGCAGCAAACTATAACTGCACAACACATTGCGGCACTGTCTAACATCGGACAGAAGCGGCCCGAGATTCATTTCCCGAAGCCAGAGCCGAGCCGCGCCCACAGAAAAAAAAGAAGAGTGATATGCGCAAACTCACTGCGCTCTGTCGGCCGCACTCGGCCAACTCGTAGAACTGTTCTTTTGCGCGCATCTGGAAACGTGGAGCATGTTACAGCATGTTCTTGAAGCATGGTTCCCCCTTCACCTCTCTCCCTCCTGTTATTCCCGCACCTCGAGAGCACGTGGCATATTTTTGGGGAATATAATGATGGTGTGTTTGTGTTGTAGGCACATATTACTTACTGGCTACAAGGTGAGCGACATTGCCAGAGGTTGATTTAAATGTTAGGGTATCCAAAATTCCCTTTTGGCTTAAAATGTTCTATTGTATTCAAAATTATTGTTCTGGAGTAGTAATACTTAAAATTTATTAATTATTGGCAATATATGGACTTGGTAAATTTTGGGCTCATAAACCCATGATAATGTTTAATTATCTTTGGGCGGTTATCACGATACCTACGGTGGACCTTTGGATCCTGTACCTTAATTTGAAACTTTTCTTATCCGCTTAACAAACGGGTCTCTTTGACCCTTTTGGTACCGCCATTTGAAACGGACCTTTAAAACTGATAGCATCGTTTGCCAGCTCTTCTTATTGTAATATTTTAGGGAATTATATTTATTTTTTTATTTTTTTAGAGACTATTTATCATTGTTGAAAATGTTTATTCAGGGGGTCATGAAATGTTGACATTTATCAAAATCTCTAGTATGATTTTTTTATGATCACAATACTTCTCTTTCCGAGGGGAAGAGAGAAAGTAAAACTGTCCAAAAGTGTGATTCTAGGAATTAGACGATTTTTTTTTGATTAAGTTTTAATGTTTATGAGGACTATACATAATACGAGGAAGTGTAAAATCATAAATTCTAATTCTAAGTTAATTAGAACTTAAAAAATCGTGAAAAGGCTTATTATACATGTGCGATTTTTGTTTGGAGCATTCAAAGCTAATCAAATGAAGTTATTTCATTATACTTTAAAAATATTTAATAAATACTTAGTTTAGATAATTATAGTCGGTACTAGTACTCCCTCTAGAAAATAGTATTTGGATAATTTTACCAACCCTTGAGTGTGATTGAGCTGTGAACCACAAGCGAAAAATCCGGATGGGTAGTAAGACGCGGTGGTAAAAAAAAGTTGGGAACCAAGAATAAGTTACTTTTTTTTTTCAAACAAGCATTAGTGATAGTTATCATAATCACTCACTTATAGCTGTTAATTGTTGCGGAGAAAATAACATTTTGCAACCTCTCTCTAGTGATGCTGAGAGAAACGGCCGCTGACTCAACCTCCTCTCCAACCAGAAGACCCATTAACCCTGTCCAGGATTTGTCCGCAAGCAGTGTACCCCAATCATTGTCAGAGGGGATTTTGTATTCAGTTCTGCCAACAATGGATTTAACTATTATTAAAAAATATTGTTCTAGCTAAGTTTAGGTTTAAAATGTGCACCCTAGAAAAAAAAATTTATAACTTAGAAACTAATTGAATTTAAATATCAAATTAAATAAAAATACAGGATGATTTAAAAGTCTTCATGTATAGGAAATATTTTTTTAGGAAGTCTTTTTTTTTTTAAGTAAGTGCCTATGTAAGGTGTTGGACTTCAGTGCAGGGGGTTTGGAGTTCAATCCTCGGTCCCGACACAGATTTATCTGAATACCAGACCCTTCCTTCACCTCTGACAAGACGTGTATTAATCACAACTTGTGAATGTGTGGAATGCCAGGTTTTCACCGTGGTTCAGATCCCACGTTAAACTGTAGGTCCTCTATTTCATCTCACAATCACCCTACCATTACACATTAAGATAAGTGTGTGTAACCCAAATGGGTAGTAAGACTCGGTAATAATAATAATAATAATAATAATAATAATAATAATAATAATAATAATAATAATAACAATAATCTTACCCTCTTCTTTACTTCAATTTAGACTAGTTGATTGGTCCACAGCAAACAATAGTTTCAGGAGAGCGTCAAAGATCTTGTCGGGGGTTTGTTACTTGTGGGGGGTGGGGAATTGAGGACAAAGAAAAATGATAATTGGATTGATGGCTTGCTTTATATTTTAAAAGTTGAAACAGCTATAGTGTCCAAAATTACATTTTAATGAAACGTTTACTTGAGTTATAATTTAAATATCATAAATAGTTAGTGTCCCGAACCCATTCGAGGTGTGATGCTCTAACCATAAAGAGTGTGACCTTGACGTTTTATAGTGTACACTACCACGTCCATGGCAATTACAAACTTCCTTTTTGGCGTGCTAATCAAGGCCGTTGTCAGCCAATAATTTCATTGGGGTTTGTGTCGACACGTCCCCCAATTGCGAAAGGGTAGAAAAAATTTCTAAATGAAAAATAGTTCTAAAAGCTATCTGAATTTTTTTATGGCAACAAAAACCCCTAACTGCCGGAGGCTAGGAAAGATTCTAGCTATTAAACACCTCTAGAAGCTCTCTGAAGTGTTTTTTATAGTAACACAGCCCTCTAATTTGTAATTTTACCTTAATTTTGATATTGTTTGAATCATAAATAAAGCCATATATATATATTGTTCATAAAATTTCAGGGGGGGGGGGGTTGAACCCCCAAAACCCCCTCTGACTACAGCCTTGGTGCTCATTAAAACAAATAACCACTTCAGGAATCACCATCTCGAATTACATGATAAAGACAAAATGAAGCTACGGTGATGTTAAGGTAAATTGTTATTAAAGCCTCTTTTCTCCCGTAAACTTTTCACTGTACTAAAATGCTGGTACGCCAAATTTTATAAGTGTAGCACATCCAGTAGGTACAAGTATCACCAAAGAAGTGGGTCCAATCAACTCACATGTCACAAGAGATATGTGTGCGAGAAACTCATGTGCATAACCTCAATTTTTTTTAAAATGTACCACAATGCAGACATGACTTACCTGAACTTGAGATTCCCTTGTAGCGCGCTCCAAATGCCTGCTTGGAACCCAGAACCTCCCAATATCTTGTCTCCATCTCTTATGGCAGGCATCTGTGGTTGCTACATAAAAACACAGTTTTTAGTTTTAATGTAAACCACGAGAAACTCAAGCTATATCTGTTTGAATGCACAACTCGAAAGTAGGATGATTAAAAGTATTTAGTCTAAAGTTTAACTGTTATCGAATGACATGCGCTGTATGATCTAATAAATAAAGCTATAAAGGCTTTTGACAAACCCATGAAAAATAATATGAAAATATTTGTTTCAATTAATTTGTGATTTAATTGTATTCGAGGTCTCTACTTGTTTGTACATTGAAAAGAAGCACTCTTACATTGACTGGTTACACCACATCCTCATATTATAAGCTACACTTTAAACCAAACTACAGGATCAGTTCCAATGCCATCAAAAAATTCCAATTGAGTGGTAAATTACAACCTACACATGAGAGATGAGAATCAAACCCAGAACCTTTGGTTATGACAACTATACTCTACCACTGTGTCATTCTTTTTTATTTTCGCACCGCGTCTTACCAACCATTTGGGTTGTATGTTTATGTAATGATTACGCTAATGAGTGAATTTAGGTTAAGTGTACCCACATTTGTGTGGAGAGAGAGAGAGAGAGTGGGAAACCATTTAGGGAAAACCACCCTCATTACATCCAACCGGGATCGAGCCCCAATCTCCACGTCATCGGCAGTCTAATCTATTGCGAGAGTAGCGCCTTAGACCATGCGGCCACTGAAGCGGGTCTGAGTTATCCTAGTTCTTCTCGTATCCAGGGACACTGGGAGCCATATTGGCTCTTCTCGTGTCCAGGGACACTGGGAGCCATATTGACTCTTCTCGTGTCCAGGGACACTGGGATCCATATTGGCTCTTCTCGTATCCAGGGACACTGGGAGCCATATTGGCTCTTCTCGTGTCCAGGGACACTGGGAGCCATATTGGCTCTTCTCGTATCCAGGGACACTGGGAGCCATATTGGTTCTTCTCGTGTCCAGGGACACTGGAAGCCATATTGGCTCTTCTCGTATCCAGGGACCCTGGGAGCCATATTGGTTCTTCTCGTGTCCAGGGACACTGGGAGCCATATTTGCTCTTCTCGTATCCAGGGACACTGGGAGCCATATTGGCTCTTCTCATATCCTGGCCAATTCTTCCCTAGTTGTTGTATTGAGTCAAATTATGTTGAATGTAGAGATTATCGGCTCCTCAAAGCCATCCATAATTACAATCAGTGTAAAGTGTCCCTGGATACAAGACAATCCAGGATGGTTCAGTGGAACAGCATTTACGTTCAAATACAAAGATCCGTGGTTTGATCTCGATTGTATAGCAATAGCGGTTCATCTTCTAAATATTGAAGTTACTACTCAGATGTTGTAAAAGACATTTCTGACCATACCTCCACTAATCCTGCTTTGATGATAACGCCCTCTAGATCTCTACGGTCGTACATAGCAAGTCTCGACATCTGCAAGCCCTGGGTTTGATCCCAGACTCCATAGTGTCGCCGTCTCACACTGTGAGTCGGAGCGCTACGATACACCTCGGTCAGAAAGAATGATCCTGTACGATGCTCTGCGAGAAGGATCAGGACATTCAGAGAGGTGGTGACCAATATGTCCACTAGACTACTTGGGGGTGTTTCTTCAAATATCAGGAGCCACGCCATACCTGGCTGGAGTGTTGGTAGCACTGGCTAAAACATACACAATGTATGCTCTTAACAGGAAACATAATGACTTATTTTATTGTTTAGTTAAATGTGCAGGGTAAATATCCAGAGGCTGGAGGAATGTGAATTGGTAAATTAAATAGTGGATTAAATAACCGAACTATTATATTTGTTAATTATGACTATAACCACATCCAAATATCATATTCCTTAAACTAAAAAATTACACATGAACACAGGATTTGAACCTTGAACCTTTGGCTAAGTATGCCAATGCTTTAACCAATGAGCTTGCCAGGAGTCATACCGTATCTAGGGTAATCCTTCACACATATTTAAAGGCAAAGTCTGTGATGGACGTGTGTGGAAATCATCACCTACATATGGGTAATCAATTAAGATCGTAAGCTATCAGATGAGGCAGCCACCTTCAACTCTTGAGAGCTTTATAATGCCAATTGTGCGATGACAACTTTACAAATTCACTTATCATGATGGATCAAATAGCCAAGATATTATACTTGTTAATTATGGCCAGTGTATTTGGAAAATTCAAAATGTACTATCGACAGCATCAAGGCTTTCCTAGTCGAAGGTGGTATAGTTATCTGATAGCGCGTGATCTTAATGGATCACTCGTAATGTAGCTGAAGATCTCCACACGTCCATCACAGAGTCTGCCTTAAAACATGAGCGAAGGATGAGTGTGAGCAAGGGAAAAATGCCGGATAGCTCCCTGGTAGAATATTAGAGTACTAGGCCAAAGGTTCCGAGTTCGATTCATATTTCCAGGTGTCATTTTTTCATTTTAAAGGATAAAATGGCATAATGTTGTTGAAAAATAAAATATGATGATACCACCTCCTTTTTCTCAGTATTTGATTCAAATATATGGAAAGAGCTTGGATATTAAAGAACAAAATAACTATTGGTTTAACATATTTACCTTTAAAGATGAGTTTCTTTCTTCATTGTATAGTGTTACCAACAACATATTAAGTAAATAACTATTGGACATTCCGTCAAAGCTATTTATTTCACAAATGGACAGTTGTATTCTCTTTTTTGTTAATATTTTTTGAAGTTGATACATGATGGAACAATCTTCAAATCCTGTTAGGGAAAATATGCACTAGCAATTTTTACAAAACACTTAATCGCACTCGGATTTGCTTTCAATATTTTTTTTTAAAAAAAGACCACAAATGACTTTCTTTTTTTTACTTTCATTTTGCAACTTGTATTAGATCAGTGGTTCTTAACCTCCTATTACTTGTGGCCTCCTAATTATCCTAAAATATTTTCACGGCCCCCTAGTTTCTACTAACATGTTAATCGTTTTCCACTAATTTGTATTTTCTGGTTTCGATTGTGTTACTTAGTGCTATTCGCATGCAGGAATTGATTAGGAGTCGATTTCACCGCTTCCCGTTTTAATATTTACCATTGTGGAAAATCCCTTTTCATATAAATAAGTAGAAACAAAGGGCAGCAAATTTTGAATAGCGGTATCGAACAGGTTGGGGTTATTTGTACTATCCGTGATTTCTATTAACCATGCTTCTCCTCTGCTCCATTATCCCAGAAAATCGAGTCTCTACTGTACTTACATGCTTACGATCGACAACTTCTTTCTTTCGAAATGTAAAATTTAAGATAATTGACTTCAGTAGTAAACAAATAACAATTTAAATTATTTTTAAGGCCCACAAAAAAAAAACCTTTCGCAGCCCCCCCAAAGGTTCAAATACCCCTGGTTTAAGAATCACAGTATTAGATTAAATTGGTTGGTAAACTAAACGAACTTGGAATACTTCCAGTATTTTTTAAATGCAAGAAGTTGCATGTTTTGTGTAACACTTAACATTGCTTAAAATTAAATCTCAATTTTATTTATAAGAATATCTATTTATTTATTTCGTCTAAACTAACCTTAATAAAAATGTGTGTTTCTTACCATAAAATTTTTTTTTTTCATCTATTTGTTGTATCCAACACCTTAGCTCTGTCGGTAGTGTGTTTGCCAAGTGAGCTAAGGGTCCCGAGTTCGATTCCGGCCATGGCCAAACATTTATCAGTGGTGAATTGTGGGCTTGCCCTTTCACATTGATAAATTAATAGCCAGAAACTGGATGTTATGTCTGTCCTAGTCTTAAGTTATATTATAAGGCATATGAAGCTACGACAGGCCTAGCAAGCCGGTAGTGGAAAATATGTGGCTTGAATAAAAAAACTTACCACGGGCTGGAAACAGTAATGGATGTAAAAAATAATAATTATTTGATGTATTTAACATGCACTTACTGAGCCGACTGATTACTACCCAAGCACACGACTTGAAAACAGACAACACATTCAGGCCGTTAATTCATCACCGTGAAAAGGGAAACCCACGTTCCAGGAATTACACATTTTTCGGCCTTGCTGGGACTCAAATATGGAACTCTTAGCTGTGTAGAGATGCATGTTACTGATCGAGCTAATGTGTTTGACTCCAAAAATATTCACTCTAACATCCATTCAAACCCATTAGTGAGGATTTTACACGTTTTAGATTGTAGTGAGGCTTGTTATAATGCAAGTTAATAATATTTTTAGCACCGCGTCTTTCTACCCGTTCGGGTTATACGCTTTAAGTACTAATTACTCTAATGGATTAGGAATTGGGAAGGTTGAATTAGAGGAAGTGAACCCGCATTTGCATGGAGGTAGAGTGGAAAACCATTTAGGAAAAAACACCCCCAGTTCACCCGACCGAGATTCGAACCTCGATCTCCCCGTCCTCGGCAGTCGGGCTCAACATGACACGCGCGTTAGCCAACTACGCCACCGAGGCGGGTATAATGCAAGTTACTGTGTATATTATTTTTTAATACCTTTTTTTGTAAAGAATAAATCGTAACTTAAATACACACCACCAGAGGTGGAACTATAATACAAATTTGAGATTAGGTCACTCAGAATATTTATATTGTTCTTAAACTTAAAAGAATCAGCAAAATAAACATGCAACATTACTAAAAAAATTGTAGTTTGAATGTGCCTCATGACCTTAAATTTGAAACTGAAATGTCTCCCCTACTTGCATCGCAAAACTTATTTATACTTGTAAATGTTAATTTTGACTCGAAATTGTTTGAAAATTTTGAATCATCCAATGTAGGTCAAACAAAAATAATGATATAAAATGGTTGTTCAGTGTAACAACAGTATTTTTTGTGTTTGAATAGTAATTTGTCAATAGTGTTGTTTGTTTTTGTATATCATTATTCACACGTTTGAGTTATGAAATGCAATTGCAATTTAATGTGTGTGTATTATTACCGAGACTACGGTGTTTGTTCTCATTACATGTATTGATACTTTATGATTTAGCTATAGTAAAATTGGAGTTCCCTCATTAAAATGAAATTATCCTGCAAGTTTTGATTATATCTAGATTATGATAAACTGTATTCTTTGGGGTAAAACCAACTATTGTTTTATTTTAAATTATAAACATTACCAGTACTAATGTTAGTACTAAGACCGCCTTCAGTGGCTGAACGGTCAAAGACACCACTCGTGTGTTAGACTGCTCTGATGGCAGTGGGTAGATCGATGTTTGAATCTCGCTTGAGTCTACTGAGGGTAGTTTTTCCTAAAATGGTTTCCCAATCGCCAAGTAAATGTGGGTACATTACCTCTAAAATACTTTTCTTCCTCATCCCTACACCATTGGAGAAATTATAATTTATGTGAATAACCTGAACAGGTGGTAAGACGTGGTGATATAAATTTAGTACCGAGGAAGTTTATGTCCATTTGATCCGTCTAAAGTCTAAACTATTTACTTTGTGACACACAGAGAGAGGAGGGTTAATTTTAAGGAAATAAACCAGAATTTCACTGGATAAAAATATGCCTAAATCATCTGAATAGAATCTAAATTCTTGTTTGTCTGTGGATCTCGCATCTTTTAGTGATTGCTATTTTTGTATTTTTTCTTGGTATTTTCTTGCATGCTTATCAATTCACGAGCATTTAACTCATTGTGAGAAAGATTATTATTATTATTAGTAGGTGTTCTGTCCTTCGACAGGTCCATTCCTTTTGTCAGTGAACTTAGACCGCCAATGCCTCCTTCTTCAGCTCCCAGAATTTTCTTTCGAGTCATCCAATATTTTAATAATCCTTCCTAAGCTCCTCTTTCTCTCAACCTTCCCTTCTATGACGTCTTATAGAAGATATATATTATTATATAAGATTATAGATCCTAAGGATGTGTGATTCTGTTAGTGAGATGTAGTTTATAAATTGGTGTAGAGTTTTAGGACTTTGACTAATGTTTTGGATACTTGGTCCTTCAGATCAGGTAAAGCCATTTGAATAGCTAACATTTTCTTTGTACCTACTATAAAAGGGTTACAACAATTTGATCATATTGTTGATGTTGGGTGCATGGGGCTGTTATAACCGATGCTCATTGTTGTGTGGTGCATTACGCCTGTATTTGGTCTTACAGACAGGGTACAGCGATTCTCAAAACTTTTTTTTTTAAATATTAATATTAAGGGTTTTAATATATTTTGTTTCTTTATTCATAATAATTTAAGTATTTAATTTGTTTTGACCTTTCCTCCCCTTCCTCCATACAGACCGGTCATCTGTTTCTACAGAGTGAACCAACCAAACGTCCTGAGATGGAAGAACTACTCCCAAAGAGTCTATAAAATGTTAAAATGTTTGCCAGAATTTGAGTTAGCCAATCAAAATATTTTTATTTTACTATTTTCACTAAGGGGGTTGGGTTGTACAAGTTTTAGGGCTTTTACCCAAATGTTTTAGATTTTTTTTTCAAGTTAATTTATATACATAAAGCTTGAACCATGAGAGGCAGGTTTCTTAGTGCCCGTTTGTCACCGTATTTTAATACCTGTTTGGATCATACACATTTGTTCTAATTACACTAATGTGTTAGAGATGAGAAAGACTAAATTTAGAGGAACTGAACCAGCATTTGTGTAGAGTGAGAGTTAAAACACCACTCTTAGTACACCTGACCAGGATTTGAACCTCAATCTCGTGTTTTAAGCCATGGAAATATTCTTACGTTTCATTTCAGCTATTACCTTAATAATCTCAACCTGGATCACTGGATAAGTCACCTCTCTATCATGGTAATCCTTCATCATGTCCTGTCCAACCATTACCTGGTCCTCGTCATCATCGCCCGGGTCCGCACTGTCATACGGAAGCAAGGTATCCAGCAGTAACCTCGTAGACTCTTCCTGTCACAAGGTCACGTCTCCACCCTCGTGATCATGGATGGGGGGCCTTATCTTCCCTTTTTCCCCATGTGTTGTTGTTCAAAAGCTCTTCTTGAACATGTTGCTCCCAGCTATCCCTCTTCACCGACACCAGGGCGGATTCATACTCGTACTTTCTTTCCTCTGTAAATATTGAGGAGTAAGGCACGACCCGCAGGACTATTGCATCTCCGATACCTCCTGCGTGCTGCTCTCTTATTCCTTCCAAGTCTGCTCAACCGCTCATTCCACGATTTATTTCCGATACTCTGGATCTCCTTATATAGCGGGATGGCTGACCTCATTGCTCTTTGAATAGATATTGTAAACTCCTTCATTTTGGCATTCACGTTCCTCCCTTTTTCGATTTCAGGTGGCAGCACCAGCAGCCCCCTTAGCCTATCCCAATCGGCCTTCCTGATGTTAAACCTCGGTCTTTTCCCCGCTTCAACCTGCACATCTTCACTCGCCTCGATTTCGAAAGTGATCAGATTAAAGTCACTGAATGTTATCCCATCCCGTACCTCCCAGTTCCTAATATTCACAGCCGCCTCCCGATTGCAGATTGTGACGTCTATGTTTGAGCTTGTTCCAACTCTTACCACATAAGTAGGCGGATTCCCTAACTGGTTCATTACTTCCGGCTGCCTTGCCACTATTAACTCCTCTAGTTTTTCCCCTCTCTTATACTCTCTATAGCCACCTTTTCTACCAACGGTCCTTTTCAACACTTCACTAAACCGTAAAGGTGACCAGGTGTTTGTACCAGCTAAGTATATCACTGGAGTTCTTCCATAGACGTCATCAACAATTTATATCTGATCTAGGTAATGCTCTGTGTCCTCTCTGAACTGTAAGTACATATTGACAAGGATGAATGTGCCCATTCTAGATCTTACTTCGACACATATGACCTTTTCATTGCAGAACTGATCAATTCTCATGACCGTAATGTGACTATTGGTGATTCCCCAGTCGCCACAATTCTCGTAGTTGTCGGCATTTGCAAGATTCTACCACTCATCGCGTTGTACGGTTCCTGCAGACAGACAATGTCCAGCTGTAATTCCTCTGTCACATTCCTGATCTCGTCCAAAACGGTTCTGTTCCTCATAGCATTTAACTGCCTAATCGTTATTTTAAAATCACTATCAGCCATTACAGGTCGTGTGTAAACACATAATATTAGGGTCAAACTTCCTTCGAATCAAATGCTATGCGACCATTAGCCTTCACAAAGTGCTGGTAGAGTTCCTCAACATCGAGCTTTTCAATTATCTTTTCGAAGACTTTGTTAATTCTGTCAAGAAGTGGCTTCACCTCAGTCGGTAGGTTCATTGATCTAAGCTGAATCCTGTCCCAAGGCCTCGGTGGTGGCAAAAGCAACAGACGCGCCCTTGTCATGACCCGTCCTAATCATATGCCTCATGACCAGATGGAGGGTTTGCTGCTCCTCCAGCCTCGATGGCTGGAAAGTCTTCTCAAACTTCAGGTCACTCGGGTTCTTCTCCTCTGCTGGTGTTTTTCCCTCATCCCCATCTGCCGCCTTCTCTTTCACAAGAGACGTTTCTGGTGGCATCGTCTTGTGATGCTCACCTTCCATCCCTTCTTCAGTTTCCTTATCCTCCTCTATAGCTCTACCCTGTACTAAGATCAGTCCCTATTTCCCAAAATTTCCATCTTTGGACGTCCCAGATCTTATGTTTGGCCTAAGTTATTTCACAGTCAAAGTTACATCTTCAACTGCTACTTCATCCTTTCCGGCTACATTATCTCCAGATTGAGATTGAGATTTCACCAAAGGCACCTTGGCAACCTTACCTTTTCTGTGCTCTGCAGCTCTTCTCATGATTCTGCGAATCCTCGAGGGTGAATTTTTCTTCATACTACTGGGCTTAACTTTTACTTCCATCGCATTGTCTGTCCATATTCATCCAAGTGAGTTGGTCCAGTAAACACCGTAGTACTGTTGTCAATACGCGTAAGTCGTCACTCATTATAGTCCAGTCTTTGGCTTTGTCTGCCCACAAGTAATTGGTACGTGGGACACTCCCTTGTATTCGAGTGTTTACACTTTTCTTTCCCTCTACTAGAGCTAAGGATGCACTTCTTCAATTTTTCCTTAGTCTCTTAGCTTGTGGCCTTCTTTGCCACAGTGTCCACTCAACGATTCCTTCTTTGGACAGAACTTAACCCAGTGTCCTAATCCTTGCAACTAATGCACCTTATCACCACAAGGAAGTTCTTATCGACATACTACTGAATCGGAGGTAGACGCAGCCCTCAATAAGTAAACTTCGGACTCTTGGTGAGAACTCATCGACGTGGTTGGTGACACGCCTCTCCCTCTTCCCCATCCGAAATTTTGGCTCGAACCCCTAATCAAATTCCTTCCTCGTAATCTTCTCTTCTAGATTTTGTCTGTATATTGTCTCTTTTAGTTCGTCCACTGTCATGTCTGTGGGTACGTCAAAGATCGTCACTAGTGGTCGTCTTTTCCTCGGGTCCTCACACTTGAGCACCTCAAGAGCCAAGATACCCCGTCTTACCTTGTTTGTGTCTTCTGTAGTTTCCATTTTCACGACCATTACCTTACTGGCTGGCCTGATGAAACGGATACTGATTCTGTCCTTAGCTGGATTTAGCTAAGATTGAATTTCCTTTGCATCCTTCCCTTTGCTATAAGAAATGAAGACTTTGCTGGTCTTATTCTCCAGCTCTCATAATCCGCTGGGCCGGAGCTATCCTGGCCCCTGGTCCGTTGGACAGCCCTGCTGCTGCTATCTGTGCAACGGTGGGTTTCCTCGATGTCACTTCCTCTTGTATCTTCTTTTGTTCTTCTCTAAGTCGCACGTTCTCCCTGTTCAGTTGCTGGATTTGTCCCTTTAGGTTCGCTATTATCAATATCAGGTTGTCACCTTCAAACTTGAGCTTGCTCACGACACTCGCAGGGTGACCTTATTGTCCTGGAACAGGTTGTCGATGAAAATGTGCATCGCAGTCATCCTCTGGCTCATATTTCTTTTCCAGTATGCTCTCGTTCAATTCCTCCTCTTCAGACCCAAAATCCATCCCCTCCGAGACATCCTCCGACTTTTTCTTCCTATCTCCTTTAGACATCCTGATTAGGATGTTTTCCAACTCCAAACAAGTCGTTACTGCCACACGTCGTGACCGACAGCCTGTGAATTGACCCTTGGAGTTCCTACTAACAGATTTAAAGACCTTTGACAAATGCTAATACACTTATGTCTTAATTCACACCTTTCAGTCCTCAAGTAAGTTTTTTTAACTCCTATTTCCTAATAACAGCAGTTTGTTAGCGACCTATAGGTACACTATTTATTCTTCTTGGCTATTACCGCTAAAGGATTGCTATTGACAACCGTTTGAATAACTATTAATTGATAGCCTTTTGCTATCTCTGTCCTTGTCCCACCACGTAATACTTGGAATGTTTGGTTTGTGTCTACAAAGAAAAAAGATACATTATGTTAAACTGTTTTATTTATTGTTAGTTAATATTACAATGGCCACGGAACACAGTACATTTTGTTAATATTGAGAATAAATAAAGTTGTGAAAGTGCTAGTTGCCAACCTTTGATTACTATTCTGAAACAAGCTCTTGGTAAGGTTGGTACAGTCAATACTGGTCTAAGATTCCAAATTTAGGTGTACAAGAAATTAATAACTAGGATGCAATTAAAATCTCTCATAGAAATATTTACTAACTAAATTATTGATTGTGAGCTAGGGACAGCTCCTGCCGAAACACTTTTTTGAAGACAGAGAAGCCACTAATTAAGGGACAAAATATATTAACTTGTAAAATAATAAGTTAATATGAATAAATGCTTCGTTATTAATTTTCTGTGGTCATTGTAAAGGAATGTTTTCAAGCCTATTTCAGTCAAAACGGCTCCGGGCTTCTCTGTCTGAAAACACTGAAAAAAGAAGTTTGGTTTGAGAACAGACACATAAAAAAAAAGTGCCGAGAAAGCCAATCTTAATCAGAATCTCCCTTTGTTCGAAAGGGAATTCCACTAGCATACAAATAAGAAATGAATTGAAAAAGAGATTATTAATAAAATGACTCTAGGTACTACACAGAATTTCAAATAAAGTGCAAATATAATTTACTTGAGTTTAATTTGAAACACCGCATTTCTCACTCACCTCAACACCACAAAAAATGCATTATTAAATTCATTGCTATACTATATCTAGATGACTATATTCACTGTATACATATACAATTTTTTTTATTTTTCCTCAAAACGTCACAAAAAAAAAACTCAACCACATGAAACATGAAACGGATCACAATTTACGACAGAGTTGAGTATGACCACAAAACACACACAGCTCCAATATTTATTTATTTATTTCATTTGAATGCAGGCTGTAATTCTATTACTTAAAAAAATTATTTTCTTTTTTTTATACATATATTATATAGTAGAATACAGTAAATATACCTGTACATACAATAATGATAAGTTTTAAAAGTTTCCGTGCAAAATATTTATGTATACTTGAAAATGCCATTATGTTGTTTGTTTACACTACCAGGAAATAGGTGAAGCTTTAAGTAAGTACTACATAAATACCAGTAAATAATTATTTTCTCCTTTTCTCTTTTTTTTTTCTCTCCTCAAAATACTATGATTACAAACTTTTGATAAAAAGTGGAGGGACAAAGAAAATATGCCGCAAACTTAAGAGGGTGCATGCCACTTTTAAGAAATATGATAGTGTTTTTTTTTAATACAAATTGCGATATGGTAAAACTAGTGATCACAAATTCTCACCAAGATAAAAAAAGAGGAGGAATACGCAGTTAATGTCATGTTCACCAAAGACCCACTATCAAAAATTCCTAGTTGTGCTTCAAGTGTCAATATTAATTTCGAGCTATCAGATTAATTTTCATATAAAAATTGCTCCATATAGCTGAAAAGCATATATATATATATATTATCTAAAAAAAGTGTGACGATGAATGTTTTGCTATAATTATTGTCACACTTCATAAGTTTATTTCAAAATGTTTAAACATAATACAAATAAAACTAAAGAAGATATTCAACGTTAATACAAATTAAATGCGTGATTATTGGGAGAGTATATATTTAAAATGTTACTTAGTAAAAATAATGTATTTAAAACATAACATTAACAGTTATAATAGGAAAAACCACATTTATTTTTTAGTTAAAAAAACTACACCAATATATATCACTAGTAAATATAATTGGTTACAATTATTTATCATAAAGCTTTCACTTTGCTGCCTTCTTTTAATGGGAAATTTTAAATTAAGAGTGTTAGCACACAAAGAATATCTAGCTCACCTTTTGTAAAATAAAAACCAGAAATATATCACACTTATAAAGCTGCGCAAAGTAAAGAGATAAAACCTCCTCGTCAACAAAAGCCATAAATCAACCATTTAGAACTGTTATTCCTTAAATGTGCTTTTTTTTCAGTCTAT
>CABFVX010009500.1:0-18123 GCA_902151425.1 Timema shepardi
CGAACCCGGGACTTCGGGACCTGAAGTCAGTAAATCTGACCACTATATCACAGAGGCTGTTGGGTATCAACTACTTACTTACTTTGCGGCATTGGGAACACAAAAGTTCATTAACTTTAATGGTTTTAAATATATTTTCTTCATCATCGACTCCATGTCGTGGTAAATATTACTAAAGCGCTAGGACTGATCACTGAGTGCGTAAATTAATTAGATCTAGTAGCTTTGGTAGTTCGATTTCCTGTAAAGTTGAAATTACTTAGTACTAGCGTGATACGAACTCGGCCAAGGCACAAGAGATTTTGAACATACTTTAAGTGTGTTACAGAGTGTTAGTAACATTTACTTTCAACTAAGAGCTTTTTTAGAAAAAGGACTTGAAACATCAGAATAATCACTACATTTTTATATAGAAATATTTATTTGTGTCTTAATTTTGATATTATTTTTACAATAAATAAAATAGTATCGCTACTCATCTGTTGTACTTAAATTAGTAAATATGATACAATACAGTAATATGATACCATTAAACAAAACTTGCCCTTTACAACAAGCATTTAAATTATCAATTATATCGTTGAGTTTCTTTGTGCGCCCTTTGCTAATGTCATAAAACTTTGTGTATGGAGAAGCATGTGTTTTTTCTTTGAAAATAAAGTAATACTCTCATTGAAGTAAGTAGGGACCAATTATATTTATTCACACAGCAGTTAAGATTTTGTGATTATTTTAGTTACTTAATATATTAAGATGTTTATATTTAACTACGCAAATCTATCATAACTGGACATTGGCCCTTCTTATCCCATTGTACATGGTATTAATGTATCTTTGACTCAAGAAGGTCAAAGAGATTAGCTTAATTCTCCACTGCCGCTCGCATTCCGATACAGCAGGTTAGCCAACGCTTGCAAAACGATAATAGCTTGTAAATGGGTAATGAACATACTAACTGCACCTATTATCAACTAAGATAACTATTTGTAAAAGGAAAAGTTGTATTTTTACTAAAGTGCCAACTTGCGAGTCGTTAGAGCTCAATATTGTCGTGATTATTGAAGCCAACCCAAATTTAAAAATATGTTTAAAAAGAAAAAGAAATTATTCATTAACTAATATGTTATAAACAAACACTCTAGCTTAATTGTACAGAGAAAATAAAATAAATCTATTAATAATTTTTGTTTTCCTATTTAAAATACATTGAAATGGAAACATTTTAACAAAAATATTTCAATAACTATTTTTAGCATGATTTGAAAATTCCATAAGAATTATGAAAGATGCCCAGATATGTTATTAAAATAAATAAAAAACAACAATGTTGAATTATTAGATTTTTTAAAAAAACTATTTTTGTTTATAACCATGCATTTATGGGTAGGCTAGGCCTTAAAAGTATTAACTTAACAACTTGACCGCAGACCAATAATTTAACACTTTACTGAATGCATGAATATTATAATGAATGGATTATTAGAAAGAATGTTAAAATTTCATTACTATTTGTATTTTATATTGTTATATTATATTTATATTTCCTCTTGTGTTTATAATTTTTTCCAAGATCAGAAGGTAAATTGGTGATCCAGATTCGAGATTAAGATGCATAAAATAGTATATTCGACCCAACTCTAGTATTTATTTAACAACATAAACAGAACAGTAACATCACTTTAAGATACACGTTTGGATTACAAAATAAATAATTCTAATTTTTCTAACACTCCCACTCTTGTTTACAGAGTTGCAAAAGAAATAATTATTTAGTAATGAATAAAATTATAAAGTATTAGGAAAAAAGTAGAACACAAATAAAAGAAAAGACACTAACACAGATTTACACACACTTCAATATTTCGATGCTATTAAAGCACCTTCCTCAGGAAGAAGTAGTAATTAGACTGAGGAAGGTGCTTTATTAGCATCGAAATATTGAAGTGTGTGTAAATCTGTGTTAGTGTCTTTTCTTTTATTTGTGTTCTACTTTTTTCCTAATACTTTATCACTTTATTCATTACTAAATGTTTTTGCTCAATCCACTTTTTTCATACATATTATTTTAAAGAAATAATTAGTGATGACTTTCAATTATTGTTGAATTGGATTTGTGGAAGTTACTTAGTTAACATGTCAGCTAATTGCTCTTCTCTGATTGAATATAGGAATCTAATGAATGAATGAAATGATATTTGATGCATATATGTTTTGTCCTTTTATGGCGTTCGCTGCTCCTGAAGAGTCAGTAATATGCGGGTGCTGTCGGTACACGGTACTATTACAAACTTGGTGTGAGATAACTTGGAGGAACACATCTAACCCAGATTCCTCTTCCTTTCTTCTATATGGCTTTCTGATTAATTGCACGCTCTTTGAGGACTGGTGGCCCCATCTTGATGGGTACACGCCTCTTGCACCAGGAGGGTGTAATGCTTTGTCTGGGCCTCCTTAACACACAAGATACCCTGGAGGATTTGAATTGTCACAGTCATCATCCTCATGACAGACTGCGTTGCCTGTCGCAAGTCAGCCCTCTCCTTCAACTATGGTGGTGCCTCGCCCTGTCTGCTCTTCTGATGTCACTACCTCTTTGTACCTCTGTGACTCGTCAATTATTGCTGCACAAGCTACATCATTCTCAAAACAAGCTAGCGGGCAAATTTCGTCACAAGTTCTAAGATTTATTTTTGGTTGAACTACTTCTTTAACAATCTGAGGTATTTGACGCTATAAGTTTATTTCTAGACTTTCAACGTAGGTTGGTGGCACAACGGTTTCTTTAGTTTTTGTCAACCAATGGTATTTATGCGCAACATGGTCCAATCCCAGTTCTGCAGCATACGTTGTGTCATCTTCGTTGAATAACATATCTTGTGCAACTTATCTTTATTATTGGACCATATAACCTCTAATTGATACTGTTGCTGTTATAATCATCAACGATCCTATTCCCAGATTAGCTTTGCAGTTAAGACCGAAAGTATCTTGGAGTATTCACAAAACATTTAGATTCAAATTTCTTCAGATGTTTGATTGAAACTTCCATACTGAACGCTTCTTGTCACAATTGGGCTTGCATGGAGGTTGATTTAACATAAAAACTGCCCAAAGTGTCTCAGGAAAACCAGATTCAAGGAGCATAGTGCTAGTGCCCTATTTACTTGAATGTAATGCACCTTAGAAATCTAATGCGCACCTCAACTTTCAAAACCTTGAAACCAAAAAGAAGTATTTGCTAGTGAATATAATGTGCATTGGCAAAAAGTGCACTCTTTACAATGATGAGTTTTTATTGCAAATCCAATTTTATGAAAAAAATACTGCACCTATGTTAATTAAAATACTGTATTATGAATAACTCAGTAGTTGTAGTGGTATCTCCTCATTTGTAGGTCAAAATTATGATTTATCATCTTCTCTCATCACTTAAAGCCTTTTCGTTTATATTTTCAATGGAAACTCATTAGACTATGCGAGCTTCAGACGGGTTAGATCAAGAGACAGATGTGTGACAATGACGTCACAGTCTGGTCGCAGCTAGGCCTATATCGACTACAAAGAAGAGCGAGCAAACGGGCTGGGTCTGACCCTTGCTTGATTGTTCAATGTAAAGATCTGCTCTATCACTGTACACCATCTCCATGCTTGGGAAATCGCTTTGAATTAGTAGCTTCCGTGTTGTTGTTTTTTATCTTTATGGCTTTCAAAACCATGCAGCCAGCTTCTACTAGCGAGGATGCACTACATCGTGATCAGTGGTGTTTTTCAAGTTTGCAATCAAATTTAATATGCCATCAAATCTAATGTGCACCCTTATTTTTGCGACGTGATTTGATCAAAAAAGGTGCCACACTGAAGCAAAGTCACTTTTGTTTTTTTTTATAAAAAATTATTAAAATCAGCTAGATGTGTTTCATCCATAAAGGCAACAAAGATTCATTGAGAAATGTCTGGGGCATTTTTCCACATGTATCAGTACAAATAAACTAATAAACTCTCCAGGTTTATAAGCACACTGACTTCGGCAAGGGGACAGATAGGTATTAAGGTGGACAATTTGCAAATGCATTGAACAATTATCAGGTGATCCACTACTAGAACAAGTTTGATAAATACTGTATTAGAGGATATGAAGCAAATTTATTTTTTATTTGAAGAGAAAATTATTTTAAAATATTGGTTAGAAATAGTTCAATAAATTTATTTTTACTAATCTATAAAAATGTTTATTTCTAAAAAAAAAGGTATATCTAAATAATATACATACATTTAGAATGCAACTAATCATCCCTGCTATGTTATTTTCTTAGGACCATTATCAAAAAGGCTCAGTGTCTTGAATAAAGATACGAGGAAAGCTCTAATAGAAAGGAAAAGTACGGTGACACAAAGGCGACTCTCACAACTGTCTCAACGCAGTAGTGGCCTGTCTTCAACAATAGTACCAATGGCGCCAATCACCTCCATAGCACCAAGATATGATACACCATTACCGAAACGAAAAGTCTCATTTGTCAACAAAGCTTTCCAGCCAGATTTGCAAGAAGAGCATGTTTGAATGGAGGATCAAGAATAACGGTTTGCCTCTTTGAAGAAAGATTCAATTATGTTGGCTATCATCGATTTATTTATTTATATATATAAACATTGATATATATTAAGGTTAAAACAATGTATGCTACTTTAAATCCTTACACCTGTTTGTTTAGATCATTTGGTAATAGCTATACCACAGGGATTAATTTAAATATAGTTGAAAAATGAAACCAGGATATAGGAAGCCAGGGATCATTCTTTCAGTTTAACCATATTTAAATGTATACCTATATTAAACATTTATAATCATGTTAAAATGATCATGTAATGAGTTATATTCAGTACTGTTTAACTACAAAGAATTTGGTTACTAACATTCTCTTGGCCAGTGGTATTCCTTTGTTGTTCACCTACCCATAGATATAATTTATCTTAAAGCCTGTACACAGGAGGTGCTAGACATGGCGCTGATCAGACGTTAACAAAATGTGCTGACTACACACACAAGTGTTTTACGCCCGTTAGATCCTACCCTACACTTGACAAGGCGCTGATCAGACGTTAACAAAATGTGCTGACTACACACACAAGTGTTTTACGCCCGTTAGACTCCTACCTTACACTTGACAAGGCGCTGATCAGACGTTAACAAAATGTGCTGACTGTACACACACCAGTGTTTTACGCCCGTTAGCTCCCACCCTACACTTGACGTGGTGTTGATCACGCTTTAGCAAAATATGGTGACCATACAAACACAAGTGTTTTACGCCCGTTAGCTCCTACCCTACACTTGACATGGTGTTGATCACGCTTTAGCAAAATATGGTGACCATACAAACACAAGTGTTTTACGCCCGTTAGCTCCTACACTGAGCTCATCTACCTCATTATCACCATGTAAGTTGAAGAAGTAACATATCTTTAGAGTCTCTATTGTAAACCTTTGTAACAATTAACTAACATTATTGGAAGTGTGATGGGAAAAACAGACAAGAAGTTTAACAATCATAAACATAGTTTGTTTTATTTAGGACAAAATAGAAGGTAAATACATAATTAGAGCAAAATAAAACAATATGGCGTGAAGCGCTTCTCCTCTCATATTTAAATAACTCTGCTAAAATAAAGGAATTAATTGACATTACAATATCTGAAAATCAAAAAAGGAAAAATATAGTTATATTCTGGTTGTCAGTTCAACAGTAATATTAATCGCCATCATGGAAATCTATGGTTCCCTCGGTTATAGCATTAAGTGCAAACAATGATACTACATTGCAACTATTAGCATACATCTAAATTTAGGCAATAAAAAGATAAACATTTACACGCCTTTAGATCTAAAGAAATCAACATAATGTTGAACCAAAACAATAGATAGAATAAGACGCTAGGCCAAGCCTCAACTCTAACACCTAAGTGACCTGTGCTCTCAGTTATAAAGATAACTAAATAAACCCATATACACTCAATACGCAAACTAGAAAGGACGGGTGGTAAGCCCGAGACGCCAAAGCGTGACCGAAAATATGCACATGAAATTAAATATACATTATGTATATATAACAAAATGAAATAGTACAATTAGAATGAATTAAACCTCGTACAAAGAGAGAGAATACAAGCGCATTCGCATTGACCTGTGCGCAACATTTAATAATTCTAAGTTTAAATATTTATAAGTCCCAAACAATAATTTAGACAAGATGTCCCCCATTATGTCGAAAATGCAATTTTGAATATTAAATAAATCACGGCCCCTAGTCGCCGTCCTCACCAAGCTCAGTCCTGTATCCACAGAGACAAGGGAAAGAGGGGGTAAGACGATAGAACAAACATAACAGCAAAGAATGCGTCTGGCAGTAGCTAGAAGATTCCAAATTGTCCTAGCGGCGGAATTGATAACTTCGTCTGGCCGCGTGGAACCTCAATTGTTTCCGGCCGGCCGCGGATCGAGTCCCGAGCAGACAGTCGGTCGAAGGCTCCGCTCAGTCAGTTGTGCCAGTTGGAGAGTGAAGGTCAGAGCTCGTGCTTTGTTGTTGGGGTTCGTGTTGTAGCTCGTCATGGGCGGTGAGTGTTGACCCATTTGATATAACGTCAACATTTAACTCGTTACACTATCATAGCTATTACTGGTGTAAATAAAGGCAGAGGTTATATTGGGTGCATCCTATTTTAAGGTATAAACTAACTCGAGGCATGTTCATTACGCTTTACCCAAAACTGAGGGAATATGGTCAGACATTTTTCAACTTTTTTAGAACGTCTTCTAAACCTTATATTCCAGATGGCCATTTTATTTGTAATTTCATCAACAAACAACTGTGTGTCACAACGACTATCCACAGCAAAAGTAAGTGATCATCTGAACAGGCCTAATGTTTCCAGGTACATCAGGTGTGCGCGAAATGCACGTTAACAGGGGAAACTTCAAGTCGCAGTTTGCAATGGGCCCTAACCAAAATCGTACATTTGAATGTGTATGTATCTAAGGAATACTTTGTAGTTCATCAACGTACATTATACAAGTTAAACTAAATATCTACATTTAGGTGAGCGCGGGAGAAATATAAAATATTGTAATTTACAACCTGGTCTTGTGTGGCGAACCCTGAGTCTGGCCCTGATTATTTAGTGTTTATCATTAAATAAAATATATGCTTATGTAAATTGTACACCATTGCTCTAGACTAAAAGTTGGAACTTTTAATTTGAACAATGAACATGTCAACCCATAAAATAAAAACATCATTTTGTTGTAAATAAAACAATTGAATGACATAAATTAAAGCAATTTTGTTTAATATCTTGTGAGTCTAAGAACTACAGTATCATATACATGTAATATTTGTATTGGTGTTCGAAACATCACCAAGACAATTTGGCCATTTTTGTAAAAGTTTTTTTTAAACTTGATGTTCCTGTTTATAGTCTAAAATTTCCTCTGTCCCAAGCTCATTTATATTTATTTTTTGTTAACATCTGACATAATTTGTCCTGCAGCTAAGACATACTAATGCTTTAGTTTATTTATATATATATATATAAGGTTTTTAAAAACACATGTAATAATTTGAATTATTTGTACAAAGTTGATGAGTAAAATTTATAATATATTTCGACATGTTTGTTTTTCATTGCAAAGTTGAAGAGCACAATAAAGGGGTTGAAGTGAGATCTTGTGGACCTCAAAAGTGGGGTAAAAATGCAAAGATACTATTTTTTTAATATGTAACAAATCATGTACAAACAGTTGGTCCACTAGTGACCCAGTAATACTTGTGTGTCTTTGTCACCTGCAGGTCACATGATAAATGCATCCATTGTCATTAGTGGTGTACTTGTGTTTTCCAAACTTTTATATCCTAGATACAAATTTTAGAACAACATACTTTCTTGCGACTAACCCAGATTTAATGTTTGTGAGTATTTAGGAAAAAGGGGGGAGGGCGGCAGTATTTTTTTAATTTAACTATTTTATGTAAAATTCTAGTAATATATAAAAATGAAATGTCTGTTTTTCAATCACGTCCAAACCACTATGACAATTTGTGCTGAAATTTCGCATCAGTCCAACTTGGACGTTCAATTATCATAAAGGATTTATTCTTTCCTTTAAAATCCAATAGATTTTTTTTTTCAAATATGCGGTTATATTAAACCATGCAACCAATTTTTGTATTCTCCTATTGAATGTAGAATATATTTATTTCTGTCTTGTTCGCCAAATCAACTGCAATCCAAAGAGTAAATTACAGGTTACATGTCAATATTGAATCCAAAGATAAACCATGCTAGGTTTTGGTTGTTTTGAATTCATATTACAAGGCAAATCGTGTGTATGTAACAAATATTATTATTATTATTATTATTATTATTAGCACCGCGTCTTACTACCCGTTCGGGTTATACGCACTTACGCTAATGTGTAATGGTAGGGTGATTGTGAGATGAAATGGAGGACCTACAGTTTAACGTGGAATCCGAACTACGGTGGAGGCCTGGCATTCCTCACATTCACAAGATGTCTTGTCAGAGGTAAAGGAAGGGTTTGGTAATCAGATAAATCTTTGCCGGGACCGAGGGTTGAACCCCGGCCGCCAGCATAGAAGTCTGACACCATACCCCTAGACCGCCAGGTCACCGACTATGTAACAAATAAAACTTACACATAAGTAACGTTCAAAATCTTTGTTTGATGTGATCTTACATGTACATAGTAATATTCAGACAAATAGATGAATTCTCCCGAAAAAAGATAGCTTAAACTGCTGGGCCTGAATTCACAGGATGCCCCAAACAGATTACACCAGTCAGTGAATCCAGGCCCAGTCTAGGAAATAATCATATAAATAACATCACATCAAATGTACTTAACACTGTCACTTCAAGATCAAGAAACTTTGCAAAGAAACTTAGGGGTGCCCGAAGATGGGAACTTAAGGCGTGTTTTTATTTTACATACTTTAAAAGAGACCCTAACGCCTTGGGCCACGTGGTTGCCATTGGAGGTTACGTCAGAATACAGGAATATTATTCTTTGCATTCTTATCACATAAAACCCAGGAGTGTGAAATTGAGAGTTTAAAAAAAATAATATGTATACTTTTGTGAGTCTCAAACCCTCGGCCACTTGAACATTTCTTCTGTCAACTCAAAAACCAAGAAAAAAAGCTTGACGTGACAATTTTTTATAAATAATGTATTAGGCTAAATATATATAATTAATAAGGATATGTTTCTTAGTATTAGGTGTGTAAAACTATCAAGGTTATTTAAGTAGTTTTATGTTTATATAATTATAGCTATAATAATTTGTAAGATAAAGAACACCGAGGTCTGCCAACTTTTAGCTGGTTGGGAAAGGTGACATTATTTATGGTTGGTAGAATAGGAAGAATGTGTCGTTAAACCACACACATATGTAGTCCCAAATGTAGCAGTGCCAGAGCTCTTAATGTTTGTGTATGTGTGTGTGTGTGTGTGTGTGTTCGCGCGCGTGCATGCATGCAATATTAAAACAAACACATGCTTGCTAGCGTCTGTCTTTCAATATGGTTTAAAAAGGGCATCTATTTATTGTAACTATAATTAATTTAATTAACTTTCAGCTACTATTGAAAAGACAAGTTCCAATCATCCACATTTAAAGACAAACAACTAAAATTTCCAGAGAAAACTATTATATATGCTAATTATCAGCTGGAACACTGCTCCACCCTCAAAATCAGAGCTGGAGTGTCACTCAACAGTTGGAATAAAGGACTAGTAAAGTGAAGATGTTTTGGATGGGGCGCAGGGGGGCACATTACCACGATAATTTTTCAATATAATAATAAGTAATAATTTTAATTAAAGTAAAGCTATGATAAAAAGTGTCAAGACTTGAAGAAACTTTTTCTTTAAGATAGTTATTTTTGGTAGAATGGGAAGGGGGCGAAATGCTGGGTGCAGACAGCCATTGCACCCCACAGGTTTAAGCTTCATACCTCAGTTGCAGCAAGTTGTATGCTATACATTTGCTGACAAGGCATGGAGGAGAGTGGCAACGGCCAATATTCAAAACTGTTTCCGGAATGCTGGGCTGACTACTGGGTGTGACTTTCGATGCAAAGGATAAAATGTCGCTCAAGGAACTGATGCAATTCATCAATGACCATTCTTTTGAAGTTAAAGACCTTATCGATAAGGACTATCAAGCTGTATTTTTTGAACCACATCTTTCTACCGTTAAGGCTATACACTTGTATTAACAACCCTAATACGCTAGGGGTAAGAAAATTCATGTATAGAAGTGAACCCAAATTTACTCAGAGGGAGAGGTGTAAACCACTTTTTTAAATCATCCACCGTACAGCCAATCAGGATTTGAACCTTGATATCATTATATGCAGTCCATTGTATTGCAAGAGGGGTGCCTTAAACAATTCGGTCACCACAGCAGGTAAAACCATGAAGTTATCACATTATAAATATCACCAGATGAAGCCACCGTTGAGACTGTAAAATGTGGTTCTAGCACAGTGTTATGTGGTCAGCCAGAAGGCTGTGAGTTTTGCTATTCTTTGCTCTTTCTTTTATTATTTCCGTTTCCGGTATGGTCTACCATGTGATGGCGGCGCTAGGCTAAGTGCTTATTCTAATGGCATATTAAATCTATTAACATCATGTCTAATCTTCTAATTATTAATAACCTTCTCAGTACAAACTAAAGTTAAGTTACAACAGCTGGCGATGAGTGATTATTTTTTATTTTCAAGAACCCTGAGTTTGTTTTGTTTCTTAGTATCGTGTGTGCAATTTTTCGTACGCCAACAGTCTCGAGATGCCCAAGTTTTCCATTTTTGACTCTCATCTCGAGGACATCAAGTCATATTTTGCCAGATTTGAACATTTCTGCACCACTGAAACAATATCAGCGGACGTAAGAGTGACTTGGCTCCTAAGATGCATTGGCCCAGTTGCATACCAGGTCTTAACAGATCTCTGCTCGCCAGTCGCGCCGGGAACAAAGACTTTCGTCCAACTAAATACTCTTCTCGAAACTCACTACGCTCCCACAAGATCTGTATACGAAGAGCGTTCTACCTTTAGTTGTCGTAAACAGCGTGCGGTAGAGTCCTACGTGGCCTTCAGCCTATCTTTACGTCATCTTGCCACCACTTGTAGCTTAGGAACATTCCTGGATGACGCCCTAAAGTCGCAATTTTATCACAACATCTCGTCGGACATGGTTCGCGACAAGATCAGGAATGAAGAGGGTAATTTCAGCGCGATGGTTGCTCTCGCCACTCGCTACGAGATCCCTGAGACCAGCCACTGCACCGGCAAATGTCAGTGACAACCCTAATCTCATCAACCCAGTTCGCCCATATCAGCAGAAGAACAAGAAATTCAAGAAAAAGTTCCAATCTAGTCAAGAAAAAAAACCTCAGCTCTCGTCAGGACCCAATCAGCCGTCTCAAAGCGCGCTATGTGCAGGTTGTGGTGGGCCTCATGCTAGGTCTAATTGTCCCTGCAAAGATGAGCAATGGCATAACTGTCATTTTAGAGGACATATTGCTTAGGTTTGTCGCAGGGTCAAAAATTCCTCTCAGCATCAAGGTGGTGTCTGTCAAATTCAGGAGGACATACCTTCAGTGTCTGTCCAAGCTACTACAGCTTGTGACTTGTACGTGGTCAACAGTAGTCAGGCACCAATCACCATGGAAGTTGATACAGCGGCCAGCGCTAGTCTTATTGGTGAGCCAGTGTACCTTGCACATTTCAAACACCTTCCTCTGGTGCGTACCACTTCACTTCGTGGTTGCACTGGGCACGAACTAGATCTTTTGGGGGAAACCCCTGTTAAAGTCTCGTATCAGGGTCAGTCTGCTACGCTACCCCTAGTAGTGGTTCGGGGCTTCTTCCCCTCCCTATTGGGCTTATCTTGGATCAGCCATATTCAGCTGGATTGGAACGCCATCTTTCCCATCAACTATGTTCGGCAGGTATAAGGTGAAGTGGTGGGCCTGCTCAGGAATAAATATCCCTCAGTCTTTAAAGAGGTACCAGGTGATATTAAGGGTGTGTAAGTTAACGTAGTTCTAAAAGAGGGGGCCATTCCAGTATTCTATGGCCCTCGAGTCATTCCTATTCCTTTGAGGAATGCTGCTAAGAAGGCCCTATAAGGAAATGGAATCAAGCGGTTTTATTCAGAAAACCAATAGTCACACCTGGGGAACACCTCTGATAATTGTTCCCCGGGCCATCAAATCTGCACGGGAGTGTGGAGATTTCAGCGTGACAGTGAACACTCAGTTAAATCTCGAGCACTATCCTTTACCAGTTATCGATGACTCGTCTACTATTCAAGGTTCTGTTTTCAGTGTACTCGATCTTGCCCAGGCTTACCAACAGCTAAAGCTAGGACCTGCTTCTCAGGATATTTTGACCTTGAGCTCTCCGTATGGCCCATACAAGTTCCTTCGCCTTCCATATGGTTTGTCTTCAGCTCCAGCCATCTTTCAAAGCGTCATTAGTCAGGTATTGGCCGGTATTGATTGTTTTATTTATTTAGATGACATATCAGTGTCAGGTAACACATTTGAGGATTGCCTAAGTAAAGTTTAAGTTATTCTACAAAGGTTTGTAGAATATAATGTCACTGTCAAACTGGAAAAATGTCATTTCCTAAAGTCAAGGGTTAGATTTTTTGGGTCACATTTTGGATGCCCAAGGGCCTCATCCAGATCAGGACCGCATCCAGGCTCTCCTTTAAGCTAAATAACCTTCATCAAAATATGACCTTCACTCGTTCATTGGGTTTGTAACCTTTTACGCAAAGTTTATTCCCAACATGTCCACTTTGCTTCGTCCGTTGTACACCTTGCTCAAGCAGGATGCCAATTGGAGGTGGGTATCTGAGCAACAAAATACTTATCATCAATGTTTTCAGGAATTGAGTGGCTATCAGGTGCTCATTCCTTACTCTACTGGTTTACCACTTAGGATGACAAGTGATGCCTCTCAGTATGGTGCGGGTGCTGTCATCTCCCACATCTTCCCAGATGGGGAGGAACGCCCTATCGCTTTCGCATCTAAGACCTTCTCCGATGCTACGTCTGGTTTTGAACCGTTTCATTAAAATAAGTATTGGTAAATAAGATTTTATGTTTGCTATTTTGAATTTTTGGTAATGATTAATAATTACTTTAGTCTTTATTGACATACTTTATTAATTACACTGTGTTTATAACAAAAAAATATTGGTTCAATTTTTAGTTTTTTAGTTAAACACACATACAATATTATATTAAAATATTTTTTTGTTATCATATATCATTCATTTATATTTCAAATTAAAAAGCATAATCTAATATTTAAAAGGATCTATGTGTCATTATTATTCCATATTGACTTTGTTATTAGAAAAATCACAAATTATGCTAAAAATGGCCAGCATTTCTAGAATAGACTATGTATTTTCTGTCAGCAGTGGAAGTATTAAGGAAATAAGTCACTAATTTCAAACTTAATTATACTGCTTGCACCTTTTATTAACACACTAATACATACATATTGATGTATATCATGTATTAAACAAATTAGCGAGCCATGTAAAAATGCAACATTACCTAGATTGTGTGTAGGAAAGTGAGAGATACCCGAAAGTTTCCTTCTCTCTTACAGAGTGGTGTGCAGACGACAGCTCTAAAATGTCTGCCTCGGGTGTCTATCCAGTTATATTAGAGGTATGAATTAGCATCTTCTACTACTAGTGCTCTTGCTGGTGATTTATTCTACTTCTCTCCGGAGGGTTATTTTAAAGCTACGTGCTCTTTTCATCCTCAATTGGTTTTGTCGAAACAACTTATTTTATTTAGTCGTTTCGTTATTTTCAATATGAATTTGTATTTCTTGTACTTTTTATTCCTTCCTTTTGGGAGGACCGCCTTGAAGTTTTATAAGGGGTAGGGACTCAGTGGGCTTGGAAAGAATGTTTGAAGAACAAGGATAGGCTTATTGTGATCATGGCATAGGCCTACAAGTTTTCCTGTAGGAATACCTATATCTCAATAAATATTCAAATATAAATACTTTTGTCCGTTTAAACATCCATCAAATCCTTCTGAAATATAAAATGAATACACTTTTTAACGATGGCTATGTTTTATTTCCTTATTGGAAGTTAGTTGGCTAACGTTGACTTATTCAAGAATGCCTGTAACCTGAAGTTTGATTCGAGGTTATTTTGCAACAGTCAAAAACGTATCTAAACCAAAGTTAAGGTGTAAACAATTCCATAGAACTTGACATAGAAACAACACCCCTTAGTGTCTCATACCACTGGTTTATTCCAATATAACAATTATTGTTAATTTATTCTTTAAGACCATAAGTGTGTGTGAGCATGTGAGAGTGTGCCTGTCAGATAGTCTTTAGCCATGGCCCATGCTCAATGGCAACTATGACCAATTACTAGAAACATGAAAAAAAGATTAAATTACGGCATTTAGCATTTGTTTGGCATAAAATCACTTCCAAATATCTTAAAGAGTCGTTTGATATTAATTTCATCGGGCTCCCTTAGTTAAGGGGCTATGCTACCTAAGCCCTTATCTCTAAATCTCATGACTATGACCTTAATGTATGCCCCTCGCCCCCATCACTGCAGCCACAAAGTTTCCTTAATTAAACACAAATAATTTTTTTTCTCGCAATGTAATTTTAGTGGCCTATAGTTAGACACACCAATATTCGGTACAAAGTGTTTTTACGAATTTTAATTTAAATACTTATATTGCTATCAGAACGTATTTTAAAACCATTGTAGTATTTTTGGATTCACAAATATTATGTGTGAAATAAAACAAAATTAGTTAAATTGATTACTTGTGCTTTTAAATGTGAACTATTGTCAAATTTGTTGATCTAGATACTATTAAACTATAACATTCCAATAACAAAAACAAAGTTCCCCCTAGTTTGTTTATTTCCCCCACCCAAAGAACTTTGCCAGAATACATGTCTAACCGGATATTATAACAGCCATATTGTAACCAAATAGGATACAGAAGATTAAAGGGAAACTATGCCTAAAAGATGTACTGTATTATACTAGCCTTCTGTATTTGATTTATTAGCTATTTAAAAATATAGCTGTAATTTCTATAATTGTTGCACTATGCCACTTAAAATAAGATTTGATATGATGCAATTTTAACCAAAAACCATTATTTTATTTACCGACTTTTGATACCAAAATCCAACTTTTTATCTAACGAAATGAAATACTTTTATTTACCACACATCAGCGAACCTTTTAACAAATATCAAATCATAGTTTTAAATTATTTCTAAATAAAAGTGTATATAATCAACTTTCCTCTACTATACACTATCCATTTACAGCTTGTTCGGAAACTCATATCCCAAACTGCACATATAGTTTGTTTGAAACAAAAGTAATACAAAATCCCTCCACACTTACATCTGGAAAACTATGCTAATACCATTAAATTGTGTCCAAAGTTTCGGCGTACAGCGCCTGGACAGCAAAGCTGTTAAGCATGCGTGTACAACAGGTTGCATAGGAGCTAGGCGCGTGGTACTACACACCTCGACATCTTGGAGCACTACACACCTCGACATCTTGGAGCACTGCACACCTCGACATCTTGGAGCACTACACACCTCGACATCTTGGAGCACTGCACACCTCGACATCTTGGAGCACTACACACCTCGACATCTTGGAGCACTGCACACCTCGACATCTTGGAGCACTGCACACCTCGACATCTTGGAGCACTGCACACCTCGACATCTTGGAGCACTACACACCTCGACATCTTGGAGCACTACACACCTCGACATCTTGGAGCACTGCACACCTCGACATCTTGGAGCACTGCACACCTCGACATCTTGGAGCACTACACACCTCGACATCTTGGAGCACTACACACCTCGACATCTTGGAGCACTGCACACCTCGACATCTTGGAGCACGGCACCACACACCTCGACATCTCACTGCACTACACACCTCGACATCTTACTGCACTGCACACCTCGACATCTTACTGCACTGCACACCTCGACATCTCACTGCACTACACACCTCAACATCTCACCGCACTACACACCTCGACATCTCACAGCACTGCACACCTCGACATCTTGGAGCACGGCACCACACACCTCGACATCTCACTGCACTACACACCTCGACATCTTACTGCACTGCACACCTCGACATCTTACTGCACTGCACACCTCGACATCTCACTGCACTACACACCTCAACATCTCACCGCACTACACACCTCGACATCTCACCGCACTGCACACCTCGACATCTTGGAGCACGGCACCACACACCTCGACATCTCACTGCACTACACACCTCGACATCTTACTGCACTGCACACCTCGACATCTCACTGCACTGCACACATCTACATCTTGGAGCACTACACACCTCGACATCTTGGAGCACTACACACCTCGACATCTTAGAGCACGGCAGCAGAACGTGGCACAATTAATAGTAAACAACACACCAGTCCTTCTGGAAATACGAATACGATCTGAGGATTATAATTAACAGTCCTACATCACAGAAAATCTTTCCATTATTACATGTGCAATGCCGCGTGCTCTGACTCTTATGCAACCTGTTGTACACGCATGCTTGAACAGCTTTACTATCTCGACGCTGTACGCCAAACTTTGAACACAATTTAATGGCATTAGCATAGTTTTCCAGATGTAAGTTTTTGGGGTTTTAGTATCCCTTTTTGCTCCAACAAGCTATTTGTGCAGTTAAGGCCCAGTTTCCACACCATGTATCTTGATTTCAATATGACTCGCACCAAAATGGTGGCGAAAGGTGTCAAAATGTCTTAATGGAATTAAAAACCTTATATTTTAAGCGTTGTAATGTATATAAAAAAGTTAAAATAGCCTATTTTTTAACAAAGAAAAACGTGAAATTTTCGGAGATTAAAGTAAACTTTGGGAAACATAAAACTATATTTTGTTTTTAATACGTTAACAACCAAAGGCGTAGAAAGCTTCTTTTTTTAATAGGGGTGGTCTACTAGAAAATTTTACTTTGCCTTTAGCTAGTAAATAATGTATAAATATTTATATCAAATTTTGGGGTACGGATCCCCCTCCTCAAACACCCCTTTCCACGCCCTTGGACATAACATAATTTTAAATATAATTGAAGATTGTTTTGGTGGTTTTTATGCTTCAGAACTTCTATTTCTCTAATGTTCGGCGATGTTTCCCATCAATTAGGCGGCCCCATTGAGGACCATCACTAATTTATTGGTCTATAGAAACAATTCTGCTCCTAGTCATCCTACCACCTTTCTTATTTGCCTGTGTCATTTTGGTACGCAAAGCCCATTGGAGGTTAAAACCCGCCCCCTCGAAAGTTGACTTTTTGTATTGTTATTAATGACTTATTAAACCATATCAAAATAAAGTCACAAGAAGAGATGTGGAACTAGTCACTGTCATCATTCTTGTGTTAAAATGTTGTGATCATGAACACAACAATGGCCAGGCAACAAGCCAGGTACAATAACTGTTGATGACTGGGAGATCCAGGCTCAAACATAACAATGGCCAGACAACAAGATAGGTACAATAACTGTTGATGACTGGGAGATCCAGGTTCGAACATAACAATGGCCAGACAACAAGATAGGTACAATAACTGTTGATGACTGGGAGATCCAGGTTCGAACACAACAATGGCCAGGCAACCAGCTAGGTACAATAACTGTTGATTACTGGGAGATCCAGGTTCGAACATAACAATGGCCAGGCAACAAGATAGGTACAATAACTGTTGATTACAGGGAGATCCAGGCTCGAACATAACAATGGCCAGACAACAAGCTAGGTACAATAACTGTTGATGACTGGGAGATCCAGGTTCGAACACAACAATGGCCAGACAACAAGATAGGTACAATAACTGTTGATGACCGGAAGATCCAAGTTCGAACACAACAATGGCCAGACAACAAGATAGGTACAATAACTGTTGATGACCGGGAGATCCAGGTTCGAACACAA
>CABFVX010009501.1:7869-18112 GCA_902151425.1 Timema shepardi
CCCCCCCCCCCCTTCCCTTATCCACTTGTTTTTCTATTAATATTTTTTATGAATAATAATAAGTTTTAAAATTTTAATATTTTTAAAAATTTGTATTAGAATTTTTTACTAGGAATTAAAAATATATTACACAGCTACAAAAAAAAAAATGAGATAATTTACTGATTTGATGATTATTGTATTTCATATTTTGAGTAAAATATCATTTTCCCGGATTTTTATAGTGATTTACCAAATTCCCGGCTTATTCCCGTTTTTTCCCGATCACTTCAAATTCCCGGCTAATTCCTGTTTTCCCTGATTTTCCCGGATGGTAGACACCCTGTACTACCCATTCAGATTATACGATAAGTATTAATTAAGCTAGTGGGTTAGGGATTGGAAAGGTTGAATTTAGAGGAAGTAAATCAGCATTTGCATGGAGAGTGGAAAACCATTTCAGAAAAACCACCCTAAGGTCGTCTAACCGAGATTCGAACCTTGATCTCCCCGTCCTCGGCAGTTTGACTCAACACGAAATTAAAGCATTAACCAACTACGCCACCAAGGCGGTTCCAGAGAGAGTTGTCATCTAGGCCCGCCTCCTGCAAGGTTTAAAAGTAGCAAGAATGTTCCGGTAGATATCACGGTAAGTGGTTGTCAAAAGAATGTGAAATACCTTTATTTGTATGTTTTTTCTGCAACCTATCATTCCTTGGAGCATGATATTGAGACAGTGGCGTATTCTCGCCATGAGTAGGTGTTGGCGTAGAGATGGGAGGTTTCTTCTCACACCCTCTATCAGGCTCCGACTCAGATGCACTAGCTTTATGGGCACTCAAGTCTTTTAAGGTCTCACCTAAATCTTGTATACCCTTATTTGGAATGACGACATTTTTAAAGTCCACTTTGTTTTCGATAATCTGAATGTTTGAGCTGACACTCTCAATCTCGCCACTGACTGTTTCGCTAGAGTTCAAGTAGCCCGCGGAATGACTTAAAATGTTGTCACTGCTAAGAGTTACATTTTTGTAACCATCGGAGGCTTCTTCTATCTCTGAGATATTTGAAGAGTGTTTCTCTGCCTCGTCAACAGGTGTTGCAGTTCTCTGTTTATCCGCAGCATCCGGTCTAATAACACCAAAATCAACTTCCTCGCCCGCCGGGTTTCTGAAAACAATAGCATAAATCTGGTGAGTGGATTCTTAAAACAAATAATACAGATAATTCAGAGCAATGGATTCAGTTCTTTTTATTAACTTATGAGTTAGAATTATATTTATTTACTGTGTCTTTGTACCTGTTTGGGCTATAAACATACATTAATTATTATTATTATTAGCACCGCGTCTTACTACCCGTTCGGGTTATACGCACTTACGCTAATGTGTAATGGTAGGGTGAAAGATAAATCTGTGCCGGGACCGAGGATTGAACCTCGGCCGCCAGCATAGAAGTCTGACACCTTACCCCTAGACCACCAGGTCACCCATACATTAATTACACTATTAGGATGGGGGTGAGGATAGTGGAATTTGAAAGGAAATACACCCACATATGCATGGAGGGGAAGAAGTAAATTATTTAGGAGAAAACCCTTTCCTTCGGCTATCTGACTGGAATTTGAACACTAGCAATACAGCCTAGTGTGAGAATGGCACAGTTTACCAGTGGTTATGGTCATTAAAAGCTCTAGATCTGATAGTTACAACTAAGCAAACGAAGCACACAATATTAACAAACAACTATCTGAATGACACTAAGAGAATAGTTTGATAGTTATGTGGCCCGAACAATGGACCCTCATGACTCTGAATATTAGACCACATCCTTAACAGTTCTGGGTCAGTGGGTCCCTAAGTGTGCCACTAGGTGTTCCGCAAAGTTCCCGACCTTTGGTTATTGTTGACTAAGAAAAATTAAGCATTCATTTCAATTCATTTTTTTTAATAAGAGAAAAGCATACATCTATTTCCCAGAGAATTTAATAATGAAAAATTTGAGTTCTTCAGTGTTCTAGATAATGCAATCCCCTCCCTCCCTCCCACAACTACAAAATACCGAGTGTGGCAATTGAAATGGACAAACAAAAGTGAAAAGTTAACAAAATATATCAATTTATAAGAAGGACTTCTTTATTATCTTCTTTTATTGTCTGAAGTAATGTATTACATTTTATTTATATGTTTTCAAAATAACTCACATGCATAAAGTTACTTATTGACTAAAATTTAACCAACTCTACAATTAAATGCTTTAAATAACATACAAACATGTGAAAATGATGAAAAATACAAATTAGAGAACTAAGGAGGCTGGTTCAAAAATGTATATTTTAACTATTATTATTATTAGCACCGCGTCTTACTACCCGTTTGGGTTATACGCACTTACGCTAATGTGTAATGGTAGGGTGATTGTGAGATGAGATGGAGGACCTACAGTTTAGCGTGGAATCCGAACCACGGTGGAGACCTGGCATTCCTCACATTCACAAGATGTCTTGTCAGAGGTGAAGGAAGGGTTTATTTTAAACTAAAACTTGAAATTAGACATACACTACTTTAAGTGCATCCTTAGCAGGTTTTTCTTAGCTCATAACGCCTGGACAAAGGGACATTTGATACGACGAGTCCTTGGAATACAAAAGATGTATCAAAGGTTGACCAGCTATCTTTTGTCTACATTTCTAAGGTGGGAAGTGTTGTTATTCTAGGCCCAGGCCACAGACTAGATCCTGTCATTTATGGGAGTTTCTCCGCTCCTTTAGCCAGACTGTGGGGTTCGATAGTGTCAATACTCGGTGACAAAAGAACATCCAAACGTGCAAGTTGTAAAACGACTCACTTCTAACATGTTTGTCACAAAGGTCATGTTTAGCCGTGTGTTGGCTCTTCTGACCTGGATATACCACCGGCACTATAACCGTCTCAACACAAGAGTACAGCTCACCTATAAACCGTGGAAGGCAGCAACTTAAATGTTGGAATTTCCTCCTTGTCGTGAATCCACAGTGGACTTGTCAGCAGCTGCTTAGCCAAGAACTTGGCCGCCGCATAGCAATAATTACTACAAAAGTTCTGGAACATTAGTTTAGTACAAGAATGATTCAAAATAAATCACTCAAACATAAATGGAGAGCAATTTTAATAGAAATGCTAATCACACAACAGTTTCACAATAAATATGTGTATATCGCTTTAAGGAAAACTAATTTTTGCTTTTGAGGTATTTTGTAACATATATATATATTCTTACAAATATATATTAACAAACTGAACCATAACTATATAGAACACCATAACTATCAAGTGGGGGTTCGGTATATACAAAATATTATTATTATTATTATTATTATTATTATTATTATTATTAGCACAGCGTCTTACTACCCGTTCGGGTTATACGTACTTACGCTAATGTGTAATGGTAGGGTGATTGTGAGATGAAACGGAGGACCTACAGTTTAACGTGGAATCCGAACCACGGTGGAGGCCTGGCATTCCCCACATTCACAAGATGTCTTGTCAGAGGTGAAGGAAGGGTTTGGTAATCAGATAAATCTGTGCCGGGACCGAGGATTGAACCCGGGCCACCAGCACAGAAGTCTGATCCCTTACCCCTAGACCGCCAGGTCACCGACTATACAAAATAATAATCAAGAATTGGCGACAGGAGTGAGTCGTTTGAGTTACAAAATATTGAAAATCTGGGTGTACCAAGTGTACCCAGACACGCAACCCACCCAGATTGTGGGAAGAACCAGACGGCCAGCCTCAAGGAAAAGAAATAACCTCTTAATTAATCTCTTATCATTTCTTAATCACCCAAACACAAAAATTTAAAGATTGATACGTGCTAGACCTAAGGGTATTGATTAAATATAAATTAAAGAATAAAATTAAGAAGTCTGTGAGATTGTTTATTAAGTTATATATGAATTTAATATAAGAAGAAGAATTCACCAAATAACTCCAAAACATTAATAAAATGTAAAATCTCTATGATCACCACAGAACAATAGTTTAACACAATATGGAAAAGTTTCAATTAATAGCAAAAATATTCTGTATAGATCTAAAAAAACAACATCATGATATTTACTATCTGTCTCCTAAGACTCTAACGTAAATAACCAACATTTACTTCATATTACTCATTTCAAAGTTTCTCATCTTCTTTCCTTAACTTGCCATGACCCACAAAATTCATCTAAACTTCAAACGATACCATTTGGAACCAATAATAATTTACAGTTAAACAGGCCAATCGTGTCATAAATAAAAATACAACTAATGCCTATAAAGTTTAGTACCAAACCTAACACTAACAATCAAAATTAATAATCATAATATAAACAACAGTTCAATAATCAAAGATAATATCTGACTTCTGTCCATGTGACGCATTACTAGTGCTATAAAAAAACCGTTTAATTTCCTAACTACCATCTTAGTAGATTAATCTAAGGTTAAGAACAATAGACATGGCCTAGCGTTATCAAGGTACAAAATTTGACACGTTTGTAAAAGGTAAACAAGTTGTATAGTTACTCAAAACTTTATAGATAATCCAATTTTATCTGCCTAAAAAAATTATCCTTACATAATATAAATAACGATCTGAAACCTCCGCTTCTTCCTACAAGACCTACCTCATGTCCATGAGCGGACATTTTATATATATATTAAGATAAACTAAACAAAAACTAACATCTGCTGAAAGTGAATTTAGAAGAACAATACATGACTATACCGAAATATAATTTGTGCTTCCAATATGACAATGATGACCGAGGCCTTAGCCTGGTCCTACTATCCCCAAAGCATGTCCAAGAGTGCTCTTCATTTCTCACTGCAAGTCTTTTATATGATTCTACACAACTCACAGAAAACGGAACGACGGGACAACGTGCGGGGGGCTACAGAGAAACAAACAAGGGGAAGGCTCCACACGCGACTCCACGCTTATCCTATCTTCTCAAACAATTATTCTCTTTGGTATTTTGGGACGTGAGTCATCTCTTCTCTTCTCAAGTTCTTTGCTTGAGCTCGCACTTTTACAATAAGATGAGGCCAGTTTAGTCGCTCGTGGTGTGTTGTTGTGCTTGGACCGGTCGTGTCGTTCGTTGTTTCCGTGCTTGCAGCCTCGGTGAAAAGGGGTAAGTCGATGTTTAATGTATCTTCACTTGTAGCTAATGCTACAAATCTACCTCAAAAAGCGAAAAGAGATATATTACATACTCGCATCTTTATGTCCATTTCCTGTGTTTGTCCTTAATATTTTTTGTTCCTTTTACATGTTCCTATTTATGTGACCTATCAAACTTTACCAAGTTCCTTTTTCTTCCTTTTTTTTGTTTTCTCTTTTAGTAAATTGTGTTGAGCATTTCACACTCCTCCCTGATTAGTTAGGTCGGTAGATTGGGAGGTAAAGATCAGTTTTCTTCGAGAGACCGCTATTACTTATTTGTCCAGTAGCAGCAATG
Organism: Timema shepardi; assembly: GCA_902151425.1. Taxonomy (NCBI): domain Eukaryota; kingdom Metazoa; phylum Arthropoda; class Insecta; order Phasmatodea; family Timematidae; genus Timema; species Timema shepardi. The sequence continues at coordinate 13,337 of CABFVX010009501.1, forward strand.
TAAAGTGTGAACTGTTGTTCTCTTCGTGTTTGTTTCCTTTTATATGTTTTCTATCCACCTTTTCTGTATCTTCTTCCAAATAAAGATGTGTAGTAAGTCAAAACATCTATAACATTTCTAACTTTTTATTATTAATATTTCAACAGGGCTTACACTTAAGTTTTGTCATTAGTAGTATTTTTTGAGAAATATTAATAGAATGTTAAATATAATTTTTAAAGTGATTGCTTAAAACTAAGTAGTAATGTTACAATAATTATGTTTACTGATACTTGCACTGATAGAAAACCAGAAAGAACTTGTTATTTAGTTGTAAATTTAGTGGCATACCAGGTTTTATGAATTTTTCCAAATATTAATATAATAGCTCATGGTCCTAATATTCCAAGAAATATTTTTTAACAATAAATGAATGGCTAATTTCCGAAACCACTTCAGTCCAAAAGTTTTGAAATTGTAATGTCAGTTTGTTCATAATTTTAAGGTAAACAAACTCGAGTGCTTTTATTGTATCTTACTAAAAAATGAAAAACATGTGATAATTAATGTTTTATTAATCTAATTATAATTATTTTGTGTTATTAATATATTTGCATTTATTACTGTTGTGTGTGATTTGTATATTAAAATCGAACATTGATAATAATGGAGTTTAAGAAGCAATAGTCCAGGAATGAGTTCTAAGCCCAGTGCTTCTTCAAATAATGTTCCACGGTGCTGTTTTTATGTTCCATGACCTTACTACAGTTGGCTAAATATGTCCATGTAGTAAAACCTCCAAATGTCGCAGGGTTCGAGAATCCACAGATAATATGATGATATATATCAATCAAAGGAACGTAGAACATTCTGCAGCCAGCAAGGGGACTCCCCTCTATTAATTCAAGTTCCGGTCTAAAGGGGAAGAGATAATAGAGAGCGTCTCGTCTCTGTGACAGTTCGGTCACACCTGGGTGTCTTAATCATGGTGTCTACTAAACTTGACCAATGAAACCCCCGACCTTTGCCCTGATTTCCCCTGATCATTTCCTAAAATTCTCGACTAAAAAGTATGTCACATCCTTTTAACTCGCCCCCCNCCCCCTCGTTTTTCTATTTTTTAAATAATAAGTTTTAACATTTGAATTAAAATTGTTTACTAGGAATTAAAAATATATTACACAGCTACAAGCAAAAAAAATACATAATTTACTGATTATTGTATTTCATATTTTGAGTAAAATATCATTTTCCCGGATTTTTTATAGTGATTTACCAAATTCACGACTTATTCCCGTTTTTTCCCGATCACTTCAAGTTCCCGGCTAATTCCCGTTTTCCCTGATTTTCCCGGATGGTAGACACCCTGTTAATTAAGCGGTTGTTATGTGGTGTTGCTTAAGTTTTTCAATTTTACCAAGTCTAAGCACAATGACCAAATTTGGCAGAATTTTGATTGAACTAATAAGCCCAATAATAGTGGGAAATGGGCTGCTTGGAAATGCCAGGAGTACCTTAGAGGCTTATACAGTAGCCTCTTCTAATGGTGGGGATGGAATTGTAGGGGAAAGTAATTCCCAAAGCCAAGATACTCAATCAAAGCCATCTACAAAAGGACAAATGAATCCAGTATGAAGCCTTTGCTTTTTGTTATATGTAGGCCATTTGTGGAGGATGTTGGTTGTTTTTAGCCCCTTGTGATATTTTCAAAGTTGTGTTTTGTTGAAGTTTGTATGTCTTTTTGTTAGAGAAAGCCTAAAGGAAAAATTGTGTATTAAAGTTGTCCACCTTTATTTTACAGCTGAATCTATAGTTCCAGTAAAGAACGACGATAGTTCCTGCAGATCCAGGTGTAGTTGTGACGTGTAAGACATATATGCTGATCACATCAGCAAACAAATTGGCAGATTTTTTATACTACAAACACTCCATTTAATCATACTCTCATAATTAATTTGTGAAAATATGCGAGCCCATGGGCCATCATATAAACCACTCAACACTGCGCACGACTCTGTTTTGGTTGAATGCAAGGACAGACTGTACCAATGTCATCAGATATATGGACGGTCAAACATCCATAGTGAGCCTCTTGTATGATTGCTCAGCGATGGCTCATTGTGGAGAATCTGTTTTGGTTGAAAGTGTTGATAGACACAGCACAGTATTTGAAATAGATTGCAGTTAAATACATTACAAATTGTGAAAGCTCATTTGGGGTAAAGGTAAAAAGTTTTGTAACAGACAACACTGGTAACATTACCGAAATGCGCAGAAAGCTAAGAAAAACAGATGGTGTTGACATAATTTAATGCGGTTGTTTCACCCATTTTTTAAAAATATTTTAGCAGAAGATGTTCAAATTCCAGTAGTTAAAGGCAATATTATCAAGGTAATAACATACTTTCGAAACAAACATTTACCAGGCGCCAAAGGTAAAAAAAATTTGTGATGCCTTTAGAGGTCAGGTGGAATTCAGTGAGTGATTCCACTGAGTCATTCCTTGATAGCGGAGGAATCTTAGTTCAGGTATGCCAAGATCGCAAGGATGATATTTAAAATTTACATGATGTTCATATCACAGTAAATTTCTTGGATCTTATTAATCAGATTACTCCCATATCTGTGGTTGTTGAAGTGTGGCATAAGTGAGAAAATGACCCAAGAGATCAACCACACAGTGTACAGACATATTTTGCAAAACATAAAAATATAGCATTAGGTCCTGTACTCTCTCTACTTGACGAACTGGTGTGATCATATATTCTGTGGAGGAAATCTGACTGAAAGACAAAAATAACTCTTCTTTGAACATGTGCGTTCTATCGGTAATAGTTTTATCCTAATTGTTATGGCTCTATCAACAGCCGGCATTTGTTTGGTGAACAGTTTCACACCACAATGACTTGGTGGAAATCGGTTAATATTAGAGAATCAGCTGTAAGGTTTGATTGGGCGAAATTAAAAAAAAAAGAGCTGGTTAGATTTGTGGGGTAAGGTGTAAGACTTCTGTGCTGACGGCCGGGGTTCAATCCTCGGTCTCGGCACAGATTTATCTGATTACCAAACCCTTCCTTCACCTCTGACAAGACATCTTGTGAATGTGAGGAATGCCAGGCCTCCACCGTGGTTCGGATTCCACGTTAAACTGTAGGTCCTCCATTTCATCTCACAATCACCCTACCAATACACATTAGCGTAAGTGCGTATAACCCGACCGGGTAGTAAGACGCGGTGCTAATTATAATAGATTTGTGTGAACAGTTGTTGACAGCTGTTGCAGCAACATTTGTTTAAGTTTCAGCCTAGTCCAATACAAATTAAGAAATTGGTTGGGAAATGTAAATACGAGGAAGTTAACAGTCTTGTTCAAAGGTTCACACCTAGGTTTGGCTTGACTAAGAGGAAGTTGAAAGCCAAAATATTAGTTTAGTTAAAAGAGTAACCCAAGATTACGAGACACCGAGTGACGACTGAACATTCTTCTTGTTCGTATTTTGATCTAACCTTCATTTTAATATCATATGTGAGTTCAACGTCATGAGCATTGATCTAACTATTTTTTGACTGTTCACAACTTGTACTTATCTGTGTAAATGTGTTAAAAGAATATTGAAAACATAATTGTAACATAAAAAACATAATCTAAGCTTAGTTGCCTGGACTTAAATAATTATATCAATTTTTATTCATACAAAATAATAAAATTATAAATATAAGAAATTGATTTGTGACTACCTCTTTATATACAATTTATCTACACAAACTTTTACATAATGCGTTGATTTGAAAAAAGTCACTATATATATTTTGATATGTCTATAAATTCCATGATATTTTCGAACCCTCATATGTCGTCTATTTTAGGTATCTAAATATAAAGATGGTGCCTATGTATGTAGTGTAGTTTATATAAGTCTATATTTATTATCTCGAATATCGAGTTTGGATGAATTTAAGGATCCAAGTCTAATGTTATGCACACAACTGTAACAGTAGTAATACCTATGAATGAGTCATTGCTACGAATGTCATCTTGAAGGGTAGGTTGGGAAACATAATTATATAAGAACAGCTTATATTTGTATATTTCATGAAAAGAACTGCCATTTTTCTGGTTAGGAACCACAAGTTCCCGACCCTTGGTATAGATAGTTTAAATAAGGATACCATATTCATGTTCATATACTGCAAGTCCTAAATAAAGGTCAAATTTGGCCAGCATTACAGAAAATGTGTACGGTTTCACTATCCTATTATATCCTTTCTCTACGCAGCTGTAAAACATCGTCAAAATGACGACTGAAACAATATATAGCCTTGCGTTATCAACTTTAAGTATTCAAGAATAATTTATTTACTTTAAAAATAAATTTCCCAATAGATAGAAGAGACGGGACACTTGTTTCTAAGGAACCAACTGACCATTGGGGGACAATAGATGGTCAGGCTCAAAGATACTGATTGTTGTTGAAAACAAATTTAGTGCATAAGTTTAAACAATCCAATCTAGAGCTAGGACCCGCTCCCCCAATAAATCTGAACGAGATTTTAACCTCAACTTCTGTCACCACAAAATGTCATCTGGGCCTATATTTTAGTTTTTTATGATAATATATCCAAATACTTAAAATAAGTTTTAACCCTTTAAAAAATATATATATTTAATAGAGTAACTTCCTATAAATAATTTGATACTCATTTATAACAATGATAATTCACCCTTGCTTTGAAAATACAAATTCAGAATGCCAACAATAGGACCTTCTGGCGGGGTCATTCGGTCTAGGAAGGGGT
>CABFVX010009502.1:0-18103 GCA_902151425.1 Timema shepardi
AAAATAAAGTTTTGGTGTGTAACATTTCATAGAATAAAATTCTTTTGAATGACGAAAAAAAAATATTTCTGGACGTATGGCCTTAAGTATCAATTATATTATTTGTATAAAAAAACTTGTTTATTAATCAACAACTAAAGTAGACTTAAAGCACTAGATACCTAACGAGCTGAGATTGAACTAGTATTTTTTATTTTGTTTATTTGAGGTATTTAAAAGTGTGCACTTACTGAACCGACTGATTATATCAGCACACGACTTATTAACTAGCTTATAACTAGAGCAGACACAACATCCAGCCCCTCAGACGATAATTTATCACTGTGAATAAGGAAACCCTCACTTCACCAATGACACATTTCTCTACGCGCCAGGAATCGAAACCGGGACCCTTAGCTCAGTAGACAGACACGCTACCGACAGACCTAAGGTTTCGGACTTGTGATCTCCCTTGCTAAGCACCACCGACCCTTCACGTGAACGGGTAATTTAAAACACCGGAAGTTGTACACACTACCAGTGTTTGTTTGACCCTGAGATTTAATGGTGACCTTAAGTCATATTATTTGGAAGAGATTAAAGATAAGTTTGTCTTCACTGTTTAGTTTTATCCAAGAGGTGAATCTAAACCAGGCTGTTTTGTTTCAGAACTGTTTTTTTTTATCTCGTTTATGAATGTACTGTATATACAGTTAATTGTTTATTTTCACTCTCAAGGAGAGCTTCGTATAATGTTTCCATAGATTTTTTTTTGCAGTTTTTATAGCAAAACATTTTGTTGGCCAAAATAATTAAAATATTGCTTCAGTAGAAACAAAGAGTTTAATTCTCTTCACATTGTGATAACAACAGTTGAACATCTGTATAGAGCATAGCAGCATTTCATTGAGAAACTTTTTAAATTAAGAGAAAAAGTTGTCATTAACAACTGTTGATATGAGCATACGAAGAAAATTAACCGATATGTTTGTATAAAAGCAAGATTTGATTTATTTTGACAACAACAAAATGTTTTGTTATAAAAAGTTCAAAAACTCTGACATTTTCTTGCGTTCCCTGCATCCCCACCTTTGCCGTTTGTGTGTGTGTGCGTGTATGTGCGCGTGCGTGTGCGTGTATGTGTGTGCGTGTGTGCTCTAAGAAAGGGATATCCATTAATGCCAGGCCTCCACCGTGGTTCGGATTCCACGTTAAACTGTAGGTCCTTCATTTCATCTCACAATCACCCTACCATTACACATTAGCGTAAGTGCTTATAACCTGAACGGTTAGTAAGACGTGGTGCTAATAATAATAATAATAATAATAATAATAATAATAACAACAATAATAACAATAATAAAGATATACATTAGCTACACAAATGCCTCGATGGTACAAGTTATTGGTTCCCTATTGGTTAAGTAGTGCGGACCCCTTGTTTTTCAAAAGCCAAACCGTGGTACCCCCCGCTCCCCCTACTTTTGAAAATTTTGATATCTCCACAGTTAAATGTGAAAGGTATTTTTTTTTAATGTGGGGTAGCCTTAAATAAGCAAAGAATTTTATGTATAATAAAAACAAACGATACATTTTTGGATATTACAACTTGTAAATGAAAATGAGTTAGAGAGAAAGAAAAAAGACGATTTTAATTTTAAAAACGTATATTTCAATTAAAAAACATAATATGTCTTAACATCTACTAAACCTAAATGTGATGGTATAAAAGTAATGAATATAATAAACAAAACTCGTTATTAAATATGTATTAAAATACTGAAGCTATTTAACTAACCACAGATTAAAATTTATTTGTGTAGTTAAAATACTTTGAAAATACATTTAAATAAACCGTTTCGAGTCATTAAATAGGTATACAAAACATTATGTTTCTTACAAAAATCACTCAAATGTTATAAAAAAGTAAAAATAAATCTGTATAATAAACATTTAAATAGTTTTTTGTTTGTTGTTTGATATTTTAGCACCAGCGGATAGTTTGATGCACAACCGGTTTTTCGTAACCTTGGTAAACTCTCGCCAGTAGCAATTGCCAGTTTAATCAGGTGCACTTAAAACTACGTTTCTTAAAATAAAATTTTCATTCATAAAACACACTAATATTAATTTTAAAAAACCTGTTGTTTAAATTTGAGGCCTCCTCAGTCGTGATTACTTGGCGCGTATATCTAAATTCAACTCTGGGGAACCTTGTTCAGATCCCAATTAGTAAAAGTTATTTGTCCAATTTCTTGACCCCACCGTTGGGTAATTAGTATCACGTGCCCTGCCACAGGCTTAAGTGTACTGACATTACATTACGATTATAAAGTGTACTGACATTACCTTGCGATTACAGAGTGTACGGACATGACCTTGCGATTATAGAGTGTACTGACATGACCTTGCGATTATAGAGTGTACTGACATGACACTACGATTACAGAGTGTACGGACATGACCTTGCGATTATAGAGTGTACGGACATGACCTTGCGATTATAGAGTGTACGGACATGACCTTGCGATTATAGAGTGTACGGACATGACCTTGCGATTATAGAGTGTACGGACATGACCTTGCGATTATAGAGTGTACTGACATGACCTTGCGATTATAGAGTGCACTGACATGACACTACGATTACAGAGTGTACGGACATGACCTTGCGATTATAGAGTGTACTGACATGACATTACGATTATAAAGTGTACTGACATTACCTTGCGATTACAGAGTATACTGACATAACCTTTCGATTGCAGAGTGTACTGACATGACCTTGCGATTAGAGAGTATACTGGTGACCTGGTGGTCTAGGGGTAAGGTGTTGGACTTCTATGCTGGCGGCCGGGGTTCAATCCCCGGTCCCGGCACAGATTTATCTGATTACCAAACCCTGATTATCAAACCCTTCCTTCACCTCTGACAAGACAACTTGTGAATATGAGGAATGCCAGGCCTCCACCGTGGTTCGGATCCCACGTTAAACTGTAGGTCCTCCATTTCATCTCACAATCACCATCTCACAATCACCCTACCATTACACATTAGCGTAAGTGCGTATAACCCGAACGAGTAGTAAGACGCGGTGCTAATAATAATAATACAGAGTATACTGACAGGATCTTGCGATTATAGCGTGTACTGACATGACCTTACGATTATAGAGTGTACTGACATGACCTTGAGATTACAGAGTGCACGTTTACTTAAATCAAACCCTCTTCGGTGACCACATGGTCTAACTGTACGCCACTCTCGTGTTGGACTAGACTGCCGAAGATGGGGAGTTTGGGGTTCGATCCCGGTCGGGTGCACTAAGGTTTTTCCTTAAATGGTTTTTCCTTAAATGGTTTTCCACTCTCCCTCCACGCAAATGCGGGTGCAAATAAATCTTACTAATCCATAACCCGTTAGTGTAATTATTATATACTTAGCATCGCGTCTTACTACCCGTTCGGGCGATAAGCTTAAGTACTATTTGCGGTAATGGGTTAGGATTTGGGAAGGTTGTATATAGAGGAAATGATCCCGCATTTACGTGGAGGGAGAGTGGAAAACCATTTAGTAAAAAACATCCCCAGTTCACCCGAGGTAGATTTTAACCTCGATCTCCCCGTCCTCGGCAGTTTAGCTCAACACGAAACCATCTAACACGTTAGCTAACTACGCCACCGAGGCGGGTTGTAATTAGTACATAAAGCGTATAAACCGAACGGTTTGTAAGATGTGGTGCTAAAAAAATAATTAAAACATATGATGTTTGTAGGCGTCGCTTTTACATTTCCGCTAATTATGAGAAGCCTCGTGGGTATTGATGCTGTTTATCGTGGCGTCTGCGGATCATATTGTTTAACGTATTAATATACATAAATAATAGAATATATTTAGCACCGCGTCTTACTACCCGTTCGGGTTATACGCTTTAAGTACTAATTACACTAATGGATTAGGAATTGGGAAGGTTAGAATTAGAGGAAGTGAACCCACATTTGCGTGGAGGGAGAGGGGAAAACCATTTAGGAAAACCACACCCAGTTCACCCGTCCGAGATTCGAACCTCGATCTCTCCGTCCTCAGCAGTAGAGCTCAACACGAGTCGCGCGTTAGCCAACTACGCCACCGAGGCGGGTGACTTTTTCACAGTTTAATTTTCATAGGAATAAACCTTATCTGATAGCTACCAAAGTTACTAGATCTACTTTTACGTATTCAAATGTCAAGTCATGTGCACTACAGCTTATCTAGGGGCTTCTGTGGGATGCGGAAAGACACACATCCCTTAGAAAACTATATAAATTAAATACAGGGTGGGGCCGAAACAATTAAACGATTAGTAACTTAAAAATTACCCGCTTCGGTGGCCGCGTGGTCTGACGTGCTATTATCGTGTTGGACTAGACTGCCGAAGACGAGGAGACCGGGGTTCGATCCCGGTCAGGTGTCCCCTAAATAGTTTTCAACTCTCCTTCCACGCAAATGCGGGTGCACTTCCTCTTAATATTTCCACTCTACACACCATTAGTGTAATTAGTACGTAGGAGTATAACCCGAAAGGTTAGTAAGACGCAGACAAAGAAAATTAACACTTTAATTGAAAAGTAAATATTCACTAGCTAAATAAAAGCAAACTATATATTTTAAACTTTTTGAAGATAATATCACTGAGGTGAGCTCCACCGGACGTCGGACAGACCTCAGCCCGTTTTCCATCACTTTCCTCAGCATAGATCGTCTAATTGTTTCCGACCCATCCTGTGTATGTTTGTTTGTAAATAATCATATTTTGTAACAGTTCCTTCCTCTCTAAACGTGACTGTACTTTACCTTGCTCTTTATGAAGGTCACGGTAAGGAAGACGACTGGTGGTCAGGGACTGGGTAACTAGATTCTGTAACCCTCATCTTATTTTACCAGGGTTGATGATCACTCGGCGGTACTTGGTTTCACGATCATCGGATGTCACGTCGACATAGATATAACGTGTTTTTTTTAAAAAAAATCTATCTATCTACCTTTGTAGACAAGTTTTGTTGTTGTTTTTTGTACGCCGTGCTCCGCGTCTTACATGTCTGTCTTCTATTACCGTATGGATGACCAACTATCATGTTCACTATTAGCCAAACACGTAACTATTATGGAAACTTGTACTTAAATGTTGTTGTGGCGCTGGTCCTAGTGTCTGCAATGTTTCAAGGTCATTCGACCATCAAAATTTTAAAACATAATTTTAACAAGTGTACAATAATTATAAGCTATAAATAGTGATTTTTTTTATTTCAAATAATTACAGTTCACAAGTTATGTTTATGTTTTTAATTACTATTATCTTTTTTGCGTTTCATTGCTAAGGTAAGGTAATTAATGTATTGTATGAGGCAAAAATTTAGTATAATGAGATATTCATATGAGGTTTACACAATTAAATATTTATAATATTAATATTATAAATATGTCATGTATATGTTTATAATATTAATATTATTTATCACCCGCCTCGGTGGCGTAGTTGGCTAACGCGCTTGTCGTGTGGAGCTCTACTGCTGAGGATGGGGAGATCGAGGTTCGAATCTCGGTCGGGTGAACTAGGGGTGGTTTTTCCTAAATAGTTTTCCACTCTCCCTCCACGCAAATGCGGGTTCACTTCCTCTAAATCAACCTTCCCAATTCCTATTCCATTAGAGTAATTAGTACTTAAGGCGTATAACCCAAACCGGGTAGTAAGACGCGGTGCTAAATATTATTATTATTAATATTAGTTATCTATTTCACTCTCAATTAATGCATATTTAGAATTTTAAAGAAAGTTACTTAGTTGATTTTATTTACAATCCCGAAGTACCTAAAAATACATCTTCACCTCTTTCAGTTAGATATTTAAAAATAATAAAATAATTAAAAACATTTTATCTTAAAAATATGTAGTCTACATATTTGTTTGAAACATTCCTTTAAGTTTCCAGAATTTTATTTTATTTTTCGCTACACCTATTTGAGGAATATCTTTGAGTGTTGGTGGTAGTAGATCAAATAATTTGTCGATGGTGCATCTAATTTTTTGTTTACTACATTTATTTGAGTATTTGCCGATTGTATACATTTCTTTGTTAGATGTTGAGCAGGTGTTGTGGGGGGTGGTTGTTTATTTGTTTGTATTTATCGAAATGGTAATATCCTATTAGGAAGCTCTACCTATATAGTTGGTTAAGAAGTAGACTTTTATGTTTTATGTATGTTTGTTTGCTAGCATTTTTGGTACCAAATATAATTTTCAAGATTTTTTCCTGCAAATAGAAAATTTTGATTGTGTAACATTCTCTCTTTCTACAAGTAAGAGTGTAGTAACGATAATAACATGTAGGGAGTGAGGTATACTGTTCACAGAACTACAGTAGCCCCATGGCTTCTTTGGGGCTGACTGACAGCTCACAGCTGACAGTTGACAGCTTTAAAAAGTTACCAGATCAAATTACGTATCCCTACGCTGAGCCAGATTATCTGCAAAAACATTTGTTTAACAGCTGTCTCTTCTGATGGTCAAAATTTAGGTATATACCTAAATGTTGACTGTCAGAATTCAGCTGTGAGCTGTCAGTCAGCACCAAAGAAGCCATGGGGCTACTGTACTAGTAAGACTGTAGTAACAATAATAACATGGAGGGAGCTAGGTCTACTGTTCACAGAACTACTACTAAGATTGTAGTAGCGATAATAACATGGAGGGAGAGGTCTACTGTTCACAGAACTACTAGTAAGACTGTAGTAACGATAATAACATGGAGGGAGGTATGTCTACTGTATACAGATATAATAGACTGTAGTAACGATAATAACATGAAGGGAGCTAGGTCTACTGTTCACAGAACTACAATAATTACAATAATCAAACATTTGGTACAACACTGATACTGCAATGATACGTTCATGATATACCCGTATCTAATATCTAATTGAGGAAATGGGCTAGAGGAGGAGAGCTGAGAAACTTAACGAAGAGTAAATGCAATGGAGGAAGGGTGATAAGTCACTTTCCTTAGCTATCCCCTCTTTCCTCTCACAAGCCTTTTATACTCGAGAGGCCAGGGCACTCCATCAGACACCCGAGACAGCCGAGTAGCATAATCCTCTTATTTCTGACATAATTACCAGCTTCGAGGTCAGGTATTCACTTCTCTGTCTATGTATTATATCTCCTCTTGTTTACACACACTCTACTATCGCTATTTTCCATACATGTGTGTACTTGTAATCCTCTTTATGAAAGCAGTTTGTACAGTACACTTATTTACAAGTAGACCATTACTTTCCTTAGTAATGCGTTTCGCTTTTGCTCACAATTTTACTGACTGGACTGTACGTTTAAGAATTTGTTTTGAAGAAACTTTCATGAAATACAAACATATTTTTCTTCTTCTTGTCATCAATGAAAACATTTTACTATCTTATTGTCCCGGCAAAGATTTATCTGATTACCAAACCCTTCCTTAACCTCTGACAAGACATCTCGTGAATGTGGGGAATGACAGGCCTCCACCGTGGTTCGGATTCCACGTTAAACTGTAGGTCCTCCATTTCATCTCACAATCACCCTAACCATTACACAATAGCGTAAGTGTGTATAACCCGAACGGGTAGTAAGACGCGGTGCTAATAATAAAATACGATCTTATTATTGTTATTATTTTATAACTGTTGATAATATCTATCGAAAGTTACACCTGCAGATCACATGATTTGGCGTATGAATGCGCGAAAGTAGATCTCGCTACTTTTCTTCAGTAGTGTTTTCATAGTAAGGGTTCTTATTTGACATCCAAGAAAGTTACTAGGTATATTTTCATTCATTTATACGAAATCATGCTATCTTCAGCTATCACTTTTTATAGATTTTATCACGTAGCATTAGTAATATATTAAAATATTATCAATTTTGGGCGTAAAAAAGTTTGTATTTTCTAAAAGGCCTGGTGAGCGGTGTCAAGAAAATTGCGCCCGGAAAAACTGCGCCTTCCCAGAATAAGAGGAAAACTGCGCCCACACGGCCTTGACTGTCTCACCAAAATAATTTTAACAAGGTCGCGTGGGCGCACTTTTCTCACTTTCCTCACCACCTCACCATTTTCACCGGCGTAGATCGGTTGATCGCATCCTTTTGTTTAGGAGGGGGGTATTTCAAATCGACTCATCGCACATCATGAGGTCTTGAGGAGGTCAAAGTACATCGATTCATCGCATCTGTCTCTTTACCTGTTGTTTAGGTTAGGTTAGGCTAGGTTAGGTTAGGGTTTTCAATGAAATAAAGATCAGTGTGTATCTGTAAGAATTTGATGTGAACGTATACATTTAAGTCATCAAACTTATTATTGACGAACTTTTAGTCAATTTTTTGAATCTAGGCTAGACTCTTCAAACACTTTGTTATGTCCTTGGGCGTACTTGTTTTGTAATTGTGTAGAACAGTGTGTGGGGCGCAATTTTTCCACCTAACGGTGTGATGATTGATGGGGGGGCACAATTTTCCCCTTTTTTCTGGGAAGGCGCAATTTTCCCTAATTCTGGTGGACTGGATAGAACTATCTCAATATAGGGATAGGGTGTAATGAGGTAGATTGAATAGAACTACCTCAAGATAGGGTTAGAGTGTCATGAGTTAGACAAGACAGAACTCTCTCAATAGGGATAGGGTGTAATGAGGTGGACTGGATAAAATTATCTCAAGATAGGGATAGGGTGTAATGAGGTGGACTGGATAAAACTATCTCAAGATAGGGATAGGGTGTAATGAGGTAGATTGAATAGAACTACCTCAAGATAGGGATAGGGTGTAATGAGGTGGACTGATTAGAACTAGCTCAAGATAGGGATAGGGTGTAATGAGGTGGACTGTATATAACTAGCTCAAGATAGGGATAGGGTGTAATGAGATGGACTGGATATAACTGGTTTAGTTCCTTATCCCTTGGTGTAAGTAAGTTGCCATCACCATTATCTGAACAACTGTATGGAAATACCACGTGCCACTGAGGCATAAAGCAAAGTCCATGATTGTTTGTCAATCTCACTGGAGGCACGCATTACGAGTTAGGGTCACGCGGTCTCTTCATCTGGGAATGGGGAAGTTTCGTAAGAACCGTGGGATAAGCCGGGCCAGGTGTCTTACCTTACCACAGAGTGTGTCTGTCTGTAGCCACGCTCGCTATAAATCCTGTTTGTCGAGTTACGCATGTCGTAGGCGCAGGATTACTCACAAGACGGCGGGGGGAGGGGTGGAATTTCAAACTCGCGAACAGCTGGGTCGTACCCAGACATTTGGAATGGGTGGAGGTTCGTCCGGCCTGCGGTGGCTCATGCATAAGTCCCTCAACCAGGAGATGCCAAAGTATTATTTTTACAACATAATCCTTTTGAAACATATGATAGTATATTATTAAACTTAACAAGGGTTGTAATAATAATAATAAGCACCGCGTCTTACTACCCGTTCGGGTTATACGCTTTAAGTACTAATTACTCTAATGGATTAGGAATTGGGAAGGTTTAATTAGAGGAAGTGAACCCGCATTTGCGTGGAGCGAGAGTGGAAAACCATATAGGAAAAACCACGCCCAGTTCACCCGACCGAGATTCGAACCTCGATCTCCCCGTCCTCGGCGGTCGAGCTTCAACACGACAAGCGCGTTAGCCAACTACGCCACCGAGGCGGGTACAAGGTTTGTAAGTGCATACGAATAATTTTATAAATCTCTGCGGCCGCTTCTGTTAACGAGGAAGTATCACTCGCTGCCAGGTCACTACTCTATTTGTGCAAACTTATACTCTCTTTCGTCATTCACCTACAAACACCCATTTCTTTATCATTAAGAAAGCGAGAAGAGCAAATTACGAAATTTCGCTGCAAGTTCTCAAATATCTTAAAATTTTATCTTGTGAGCCTGTAAAAATTGACTGTATTGCAACAGGTTAAGAGAAAAAGAGTCTTGTTGGAATATTTCGACTTTATTTTGGCGTGAAGCATATTTTGAAATAACGCATCGCAGTTGCGTTAGAGCTGAACGTCCACGCGGAAATTTCTCGCTTACTGAGGCGGCCCCCCCCTAATTTTTTTTCCCTAGACATTGACGAGGAATACAAAAATACCTGACTAATAATGTACTTTCGGGAGGGATATGAATGGGCAAAACAAGCCTTAAGGCCCTTGGCCCTGTCGATTGCAAGTCTAAAACCTATTTTGTAGGATGGTGGGCGTGAGTGTGAAAGGTTTCACAACTGACTAAATTATTATTAGCACCGCGTCTTACTACCCGTTCGGATTATACGCACTTAAGCTAATGTGAAATGGTAGGGTGATAGTGAGATGAAATGGTTGACCTACAGTTTAACGCGGGATTCGAACCACGGTGGAGGCCTGGCATTCCACACATTCACAAGTTGTGATTAATACACGTCTTGTCAGAGGTGAAGGAAGGGTTTGGTAATTAGATAAATCTATGCCGGGACCGAGGATTGAACCCCGGCCGCCAGCACAGAAGTCTGACACCTTACCCGTAGACCGCCAGGTCACCAGNCGGGACCGAGGATTGAACCCCGGCCGCCAGCACAGAAGTCTGACACCTTACCCCTAGACCGCCAGGTCACCAATAAAAAAAAAACCTCACTAAAGTATCCTTCCGCTACAACACGAACAGATGGATTACAGAAACCGTAGATGGTGCTAGCTACCGGACAGGTCTTGCGGAAAAAATAGATCGTACGCTTGGAAATATCAGTTTTCTCGAAAACGGGTGAAATTTTTATATGAATATTTTCAACACCTCTTCTAGGTGACCTTGTGGTCTAGGGGTAAGGTGTCGGATCTTTATACTGGGGTCTGGGGTTCGATCCTCGGTCCCGGCAAAGATTTATCTGATTACCAAACCCTTCCTTCACCTCTGACAAGACATCTTGTGAATGTGGGGAATGCCATACATCCACCGTGGTTCGGATTCCACGTTAAACTGTAGGTCCTCCATTTCATCTCACAATAACCCTACCATTACACATTAGCGTAAGTGCGTACAACCCGAACGGGTAGTAATACGAGGTAATAATAATAATAATAATAATAACACTCCTTCTAAGATAATGTTTCGATGTTAATTAATGGTTAAATTTTCTTATTTTTTTCTTATGGAGCCGACAGTTATCTATTTAAAAATGTCAATTTTGTCGATATTTGATCACTGTTAAAATTATAGAGGAGGTGAGTAAAGTATAAAGCGATATGCTTCTATTCTTTAACAAACCGTTTCCGAAAAATAAAAATTCTTGAAGATAACAGTTTGTTCCCACGGCTCTGCAGTTCCATTCCAAATGAAAAGGGTCAATCGCCTTAAGATAAATCACCCGCAGTGGTAGCAAAGTGGGTTGGCTATGGTCTTACTGCGTTAATGCGTAGGTCGGGATTTGAATCCTGACTGGGTACACTGCCACTGTATTTTACCCATCTGTTCCTACCATACTAATGTTGGTGCATTTATTTTTATGTTAGCCTATTCTCAACCACACGATAAATTAAGCGCTTGAAGGGGAAAGGGGGGCGCACTTCAAACCCCGATTGGACCGATATCCCCCCCCCCTCCTTTCCCGCTATTTCATGCCTTACTGCTCGTCTGAACTATGCACATAAGACCTCTACACAAACTAATTAGGGATGAAGCATTGGGATATTATAGGAATTGTACCCGCATTTGCGTGGAGGGAAATTATTTATTTAGGGAAAAATACTTCAAGTACAGTTGGTCGGCATTTCAAACACCTCACCTTCTATTCAACGGCAAACCAGAGCAGACGGTCATGACGTTTAGTCCGCGTAACCACCGTTTTGGGTTATTTTAAGGGTTAATTTAACTTGTAAACCTCGATCTCCCCGTCATCGGCAGTTTAGTCTACCTGCGAAAGTAACGCGTTAGACCTCGTGGCCACCGAAACGGGTGGACGTAGTTTTAAAAGATGAAATTTTCCACTCTGAAAAGTTCAAAAATCCACATGTTTTGGATGATTATTAAATACCTAAATGGCCTAGGAACAAAAGGTAACTGTTACAGGAGAGTATAATAATAATATTTAGCACCGCGTCTTACTACCCGTTCGGATTATACGCTTTAAGTACTAATTACTCTAATGGATTAGGAATTGGGAAGGTTGAATTGGAAGAAGTGAAGTCGCATTTGTTTGGAAGGAGAGTGGAAAACCATTCAGGATAAGCCACCCCCAGTTCCCCCGACCGAGATTCGAACCTCGATCTCCCCGTCCTCAGCAGTCGAGCTCAACACGACAAGCGCGTTAGCCAACTACGCCACCGAGGCGGGTTACAGGAGAGTAGAATGGATCTTTGTGAATAGAATTATTTAATTTAATAGGAGGGAGGTTGCCACAACATAAAATTGTATTTATATGTGTATTTTCCTCCCCCCCTCTTTGTTCTACTGGCGCACAGCTCCAATCAGTAAAGCTATAAGCCCACTTAGTTTCTGGCGTATGCTCGACTTTTCAAGAGTCCCCTTATTGCGTTTGCTTCAAGGTCATCCTAATGGTGCAATGTCGAAAAGATAAAAAAATAATCGCAGTATGACTAATATTGAAAGTGAGATAGGCATTTGTTTCGCCATCGTCTTTTTTTGAAGAGCTTACAAAACAGCATGTTATCACAGTTACAGCTTTTAGTTCGTGCTGGTTTCACAAACACAGCGCCTCCAGCGGTGGATGACACAGACTGATAAACGATGATACCCTGTTTATGGTAGGAATGGTGGTCTTAAAAGGCCCTTTTCCTTGCCACAATTCTACTATTTATTAGGATTTTGTTAGTTAAAAAGACCTTTAAGGCCTCCCTTCCTACCATGAATGGGATAGAGACATTGGCACGTGGTTTGTTTACAAGCAAGCACCTGTTTGATCCCATGGCCAAGCGTGAGACATTTCCGAAACGCAATTTTTTTGTCTCCATAAAAGACTTGTTTAGCTTTTTTCGGAAAATGTTAAGGAGCGTACGAAGGTCACTTTTTTTTTTAAATGCGATGCAAAACAAAGTTTAGGTCGACGATAAGGTTTGGTAGTGTCACCTGCTTTTGTTTTCTTATCACTGCGTCTTACTACCTGTTCAGGTTATACGCATATATGATACATATTCTAAGAGGATAAGAATGAGTTAGGAAGTATTTTAGTGATAATCTAATCACAGACGACTTGACCCGAATTTGAACCCTGATCTTCTTGTCATCAGGAGGCCTGACTAACACGAGAATGACGAGAATGATGGCCACTAAAGCGGGTTGTTTCTGTTGTTATCGTAAAGCTTAAGCTAGTGATTTTTTTTGTTGTCATTTATTTGAGGTATTTAAAGTGCACTTTTGAACCAACTGATTATATCAACACACGACTTATAAACTAACTTAAATCTAGAACAGGCACAACACCCAGTCCCCGGCCGTTAACTCATCACTGTGAAAGGGGAAACCCACATTTCACCAATGATACATTTTATGACCATGCAGGGAATTGATCTCGGGATTCCTAGTTCTGTAGACAGACACGCTACCGACCGAGCTAAGGTGTTGAACTAGTTATTATTATTAGCACCGCGTCTTACTACCCGTTCGGCTTATACTCACTTGCGCTAATGTGTAATGGTAGGGTGATTGATTGTGAGATGAAATGGAGGAAATACAGTTTAACGTAGGATCCGAACCACGGTGGAGGCCTGGCATTCCACACATTCACAAGATGTCTTGTCAGAGGTGAAGGAAGGGTTTGATAATCAGATAAATATGTGCCGGGACCGAGGATTGAACCCCGGACCACCAGGTCACCTAACTAGTTAGTAAATGATCAAGTAAGTCAGGGATTATTAAGGCTTTTGGCCCTCTCTAGTGCAAGTCTAAAACCTATTTTGCGGGATGGAGGGCGGAATTGTGAAAGGCGGCGCGTGGCGTGGCTTTACAACCGACCAAAGTATCCTTCCGCTCCAACAAGAACAGATAGATTACGGAAAACGTAGATGGCGCTAGCTACCGGACAGGTCTTGCGGAAAAATCATACGTTTGTAAATATCAGTTTTCTTGAGAAAGAGTGAATTTTTTTTAGTAATATTTTCAATACCTCTTAAAATATAATATATCAATGTTTATTAGGTGTTACATTTTCTTATTTTTTGTTATGAAGCCGGCAGTTTTCTATCGAAAAATGTCAATTTTGTCGATATATGATCACTGTTAAAATAATTACAGAGGAGGTGTGTATATAAAAAGTATAACTTAATCAACATGCTTCTATTCTTGAACAAACCGTTTGCGAAAAGAAAATTGCAAAACAATAAAAATTATTGAAGATAACAGTCTGTCCCCATGGCTCTGCATTCCCACGACAAATGAAAAAGGCCAATCGCCTTAACCGGGGTGCTGCGAGATTTTGAGGGGATTTTTTTAAAGAAAATATAAAATACATAGTAAAATGAAAAAAATAATAGCAAAAAAATAATTAAATTAATGGACCGGAAGAAAGTCTTTAAGCCTTTTTAAAAAAAAATGCACGTGCCAAGGCACTCTATGCGAGACAAGGGGTCAGTTTCATATTCATACGTCTCAAGTGTGGCACTATACTAAATATACAAGATGACACATTCCTAGAGCAGAATAGAATGGATTATTATTATTATTATTATTATTATTATTATTATTATTATTATTATTATTATTAGCACTGCGTCTTACTATCCGTTCGGGTTATACGCACTTACGCTAATGTGTAATGGTAGGGTGATTGTGAGATGAAATGGAGGACCTACAGTTTAACGTGGAATCCGAACCACGGTGGTGGCCTGGCATTCCCCACATNGGAAGGGTTTGGTAATCAGATAAATCTGTGCCGGGACCGAGGATTGAACCCCGGCCGCCAGCACAGAAGTCTGACACCTTACCCCTAGACCACCAGGTCACCAGTATCTAACAATTGAAGTTGATTACAATCTCAGGTGACCTGGCGGTCCATAGGTGAGTTGTTAAGACTTCTGTGCTGGAGGTCCGGGGCTCAATCCTCGGTCCCGGTACAGATTTATCTGATTGCCAAACCCTTCCTTCACCTCTGACAAACATTTCCGATGACGGGGAAATCGAGGTTCGAATCTCGGTCATTTGTACATGGAGTGGTTTTTTCCAAAATTGTTTTCTACTCTCCCGCCACTAAAATCCTGGTACATCTCCTCTAAATTTAACCTTGCTCATCCCCAAACCATCAGCGTAATTAGTGCATAGGTGTATAAACCGAACGGCTGGTAAGAAGTCACATTTGACTGAATGAGAAAATAATGTAGGCCATAAACTTTGTACCACATATGTCAAAATGAGAAGATAATTTAGGCCATAAACTTTGTATCACATTTGTCAAAATGAGAAGATAGTGTAGGCCATAAACTTTGTAATACAGTTGTCGAAATGAGAAGATAATGTAGGCCATAAACTTTGTATCACATTTGACTGAATGAGAAGATAGTGTAGGTCATGAACTTTGTAATACAGTTGTCTGAATGAGAAAATAATGTAGGCCATGAACTTTGTATCACATTTGTCAAAATGAGAAGATAGTGTAGGCCATGAACTTTGTATCACATTTGACTGAATGAGAGGATAATGTAGGCCATAAACTTTGTGTCACATTTGTCAAAATGAGAAGATAGTGTAGGCCATAAACTTTGTAATACAGTTGTCTGAATGAGAAGATAATGTAGGCCATGAACTTTGTATCACAGTTGTCAAAATGAGAAGATAATGTAGGCCATAAACTTTGTAATATAGTTGTCTGAATGAGAAGATAATGTAGGCCATAAACTTTGTATCACATTTGACTGAATGAGAAGATAATGTAGGCCATGAACTTTGTATCACAGTTGTCGAAATGAGAAGATAAAGTATGTTTTGCATGAGCTTTGCTTGTCTGGCTGTAAAACGCACATCCCCGGTGAAACTGCAACTAGACTGGAGAGGGTTGCTTTAGGAGGAGGTAACTAAAACTATTTCTTCTTAAGCAGATATTTGTAAATTAATATATTATTCAGCAATGCGAGGGTTTAGTTGTTAAAGGCGTTTCATTTCATAAATATTTCTTAGTTTCCATTTGTAAATTGACTGTTAGATTTAGTTATGCATTTATTACGACTCTTGGTTAAAATTTCAAAAAATGACCTAAAAATATGAGGTAATCCTTTAGGACGTTCGTCTCGTTTTATAGTTCCTTTTTTGATCAGTTTTAGGTAATCAAAGTCCAGGCTCTGGCCCGAACAAACAAAATAAAGATAATCGCAAACAATGAACTGTATCATGGAAACCCAAGAGCTTGGCATTGGTTAATGCATGTTCGTCCTTGCTCAGGGTCACTCTTCACTTGATGTTTTAAGGCGTTCGTCCCTACGGACGTGTAGCAGCGACTGCTCATTAACTTGACTCCATACTGCCAAATGTACACAAGGTATATCGGGTACGTCCGGTGAATTTTTAATCGATCCCACGACTGTTCCATTGTTGTTCCAAAGGAAAGAAAGGTCGATCATTAGCGCGTCAGGACAAAAGTCACCGACTCTCTTTTGCAACAAAATAAATATTTGAATTTGAAAGTTACTAAAACTACTTTCATATATTCATGAGTGAAGTAATGTGACCTGCAACTGTCACTTTTGATAGATTACTATCAAAATAAATAATAGCAGGCTAACCTAACGATTATGTTAATATTTTCTAAGCCTTTGTTCGAATATTATTATAATGATTTCGATCTGATTGATTATATCAGCATACAACTTTTAAAATGACTTAACTCTTGTAATGATATGGAATTATACATATCAATAGTTTAATTATTCAAATTTATATTCAAAATTACGATATTTAATATTCGAGCGGGTAGTAAGATTTATTTGTGTTGAACTGTCGATTTGCAAGGTGTGGTGAAATCTTTCTACAGTAGCCCCACGGCTTCTTTGGTGCTGCCTGACAGTTCCCAGTGGACAGCTGAAAGCTTTGAAAAGTTACCAGACCAAATTATGTATCCCTACACCGAACCATATGATCTGCAAAAACATGTGTTTAGCAGCTGTCACTTCTGATGGTATTTAGGTATGTACCTAAATGTTGACTGTCAGAAGTCAGCTGTGAGCTCTCAATCAGCACCAAAGAAGCCATGTGGCTACTGTACGTCTCTGTTTAAAAGACAACGCACTTTCTGTGGAAAGAGACGCACCTGGATGACCTCACCCCTTTTCTTGTAGGAAGCTTCGAGATGGAAGTGTCGCTTGATATACCCCTTCAAATGCGCGCATCTCCTCAGCTCAGTACTGGTGATCCTTCTTTCTTGACAAGAACACGTATAGCTAACATTCATTTAACGCAATAGTCGGGCTTTTATCAAAATATAAAATGCGTGTGATGTCTAGCTAAAAGTAAACAGTTCATTCATTTAAAATAAAATAAAAGACTATAAAAATAAAAGAAACACCAGAACTTTTAATTTATAAAATAATACAATTAATTATCACAATAATGTCACCCTAAACGATGGCGTATAGACATTTCTTATCAGGCTAGCGTTTTAATTATTACACTCTAGAACAGACATAACACCCAGACCCCTCCCTCCTCCTATCCGTTAATTAATCACTGTAAAAGGGTAAACCTACATTTCACCAAAGATACAATTTCCGGCCATGCCTGTAATTGATCCCAGAACGTTCAGCTCAGTA
Source organism: Timema shepardi (assembly GCA_902151425.1). Taxonomy (NCBI): domain Eukaryota; kingdom Metazoa; phylum Arthropoda; class Insecta; order Phasmatodea; family Timematidae; genus Timema; species Timema shepardi. Next base: position 17,750 of record CABFVX010009502.1, read on the forward strand.
AGCAAACACGCTGCCGACTGAGCTATGATGGCGGATTAATTTAATTAATTTTATTATAATTAATACTATCTATCTATTTTTTCGGCACCACGTCTTAATACCCGTCTGGTTTATACGCCTATGTAATAATTACGCTAATGGTTTCAGGGATGATCAAGGCTACATTTAGAAGTATTGTACCCGCATTGGCGTGAAGGGAGAGTGGGAAACTATTTTTGAAGAACCGCCCACAAAACACCCGACCGAGATTCGAACCTCGACCTCCTTCCTCGTCATCGGCAGCCTAGTCTACTGCGAGAGTAGCGCGTTAGACCATGCGGCCACCGAAGCGGTTAGCATGTTTATTAGGGTTCT